>JAIPRM010005084.1:0-21330 GCA_025469315.1 Stegophylla sp. TES_Ste_2020 | reverse complement strand
ATGGCTCAATTTTTTTTTTTTTTTTTTTTTTTTGTATAAGGACACTTTGTTGTACGTGTGTTTTTTTTTGTTAGGATAGGGGAGGTGAATTTCATTCAGCATAGGGGCGGCAAATCGCTAAATCCGCCTCTGAGCCCAACAGGACCCGGGGCTACCGGAGGCCGCGAGCGTCTCGGGCAATTAATTTCTGTCCGGCCTTTTAACGGCATTCCCCCCCCCGACGCACTCTCCCCCACTGCGAGGGGGATCACACGCGTAGGTCAAACGCAGGACGTGACGCACGGGACGATGACGATGACGCGCGACGGTCGTGCGGCACCGCGTTTTGCCGCCGCGAATATGTACGCGCGTTAATACACGTCACTCGGAGACATTATTCTTTTCCCGTTGAGCGACGCACGCACACACAGACACGAGAAAAATGAGATTGAGAACTTTCGACCGATTTTAGCGTACGATTGAGTACGTTCGAAATGGAACGACGAATGAATAACATAACCTGTGGCTCAAAAAAATTAAATAACTAATAAAAATAATAACACTATCATAAATAAATAACTTTACTATTCTAATATAAAATATATTACAACTACAATACTATTAATATAAAGTACTAAGTAATGTAATATAACAGTATTGTAAAAATACTACTATCTTTCTTCCGTCTGAAACGAAACGGTATTTGTGGGTCTCGGAAACTTTTAAATTTCCACCTCGTTCTGAGGACACAATATTTTTTACGTTATTTCCCATTTTATTTAAGCACACAAATATATAAAATAGTTTGAGCACACGACATTTTCAAAAAAAAAACAAAACAAAAAAAAAAGGTAGTCGTTCAAAACCGGACGCTTTTATATTATTAACGATCATCAAACAAAAATGTCCCCTAGTCACACGGGCAAGTCGATTATGAAGCTAAAACGCCCCACAGCAAGCCGAGGTTCGATATCGATTTGAATTGAAGAGCAAAGAGAGTTTTATGGAGAAAGCGGAGTTAAGTTTATGAGATACGATTAAATAACAGAAAATTAATTTCTTGACATATTTATTTCAACGTTTATAGTGAATTTGTGTTCGTACTTTTTCAATTTTTTTTTTTCAATCAATACCTCATAATTTTTTTAAAATTATTCGTTCACTAATAATGTTTTAATTGCACCAAAACATTTGCAATGTACCTATAGTTATCTAACTTTGCACCAAGCTTTATAATGATAATAAAACAACAGAGTTTCATAAGAACCAATTGTTTTTTTCAATATGCGTTTGAGTCAGTGTTTGAATCGGAAAAATAGAAGAAGGGGTGGCTCTCGGGCTTTCGATAAATAAGCGTACCCCCAAACCGTGTAATTCATATACTACGAAAAATAATTTGAAAAGGTGCTCTCAAAATTTTATAAAATAACAGAAGAGCTCCGTCTCCTTGCGCTTCCCAAAATTCGAGCACTGGTTCAAGTGTAATTTCACGTAAAACCAATGAATTCCATTGAAATGTCAACTTGAAACGATTATAAAACAAAACAAAATCTGACTTACAATTATCGAAATTTCGTCATTTTCATAAGACACATAAATATTATGTGCTTGTAATATTTTCAGGTAATGGTATCAAAATATTAGTAAGTCCATTTCGACCCCCCCAAGTATATGTTTTGAATTTTGTTTGGGGGCAATCGTTTGTGCATCGTTTGTGCACTAAGTCCGGTCGTTTGTGTACCATCCCTCAGGAAGTTATCGTAAAATCAAATTTGAGGGGCTGTAGAAAAGACAGCTCCCCCCAAATTGGAATTTTAAATTAGTCGAATAATTAATTAAGGAATAATAGGTAGGTCGGTCATGAGCTTTTAACAAAATATTATTCGAATTATGACTATTTAATAATTACTATTTAACGCAGACGACATATTATATATATATATATATATATATATATATATATATATAAGTGGAATAATAACGAACGAAAAATTACAATCGGTAGTACTTTTTTAAAACTATGAAAGTAATTGTCGACAGTTTGACTTATTCGGTCGTGTCAATTATTATTAGACTAATATTAGTCGGTAGTCAGATTTATTCGGTTATTTCCATAATAATTTACAACACACACACACACTTCGGGGCTGTTTATTATTAAATCCATTTGGTTTTTATGTATCAGGAGGAGGAGCTTGGAGGGGGGGGCACCAGGGCGTTTGGAGTAGGAGAACGGGAGAAATGTATACGACCTCTGCGCCGCGTAACAAGCACGCACGGCGCCGCACCGTCGCGGGAATTCGTGTTAAATTATTAAAAGCGATTAACGATTGAAAATCGTAAATTCTCGAGGAGTCGTCTGAATAATGAAAAGGAAAAAAAATAAATAAATAAAGTAATAATAAAAAAACACGCTCTCGGAATAAGACGTGATCGGCGCGAACGCCGCATTCCCCGACTTCTGCTGTTTATGTTACTCTACATTCCGCATATATTTATATACATATATCGTATATTATATGGATACAAGATCCGAGTGATCCGACTGAATAATATATTATACTATATTATTATCTATTAATTGCGCAATAAAACCTAATTGGAATTTCTTAAACCGATAAAAATCGAGTTATCCCTAATAAAGTGCAATTACCTGGGCCCAGTTAGAGTTAATATTTTAATAATAATTTATATTATATAAACGAATTCCTCGTCGGCATTTGCCGACTAAACGACCGTTAAATCCGCTACTGTTTGAGGGCAACTGGTATATGCCCTAATTTCGCACATATTCAGAAATTACAATAATTTTTATAACAATTAGAGGAGTTGGGTAAATATATAATATATCATTTAAAACATCAAAACTAAATACAAAATAGAATTGTTTATTTTTTAAATAAATTTTATGTTAACACGAAGTCATTCTCCGACTTCAAAATATAAAACACATATAATCCGAAAAATAAATAAATTGTCAAAAGCAAAAACTCATTAAATTTTCACCAAATTAACGCATATTAACCAAATCTTTTGAATATTTTTAACTTTCAACTTTTTTTTTTTCATCTAGTCTATTGAAATTAACTATAATATAGACATGTACGTATAGATAACTAAAATTATGATCAAGATAAAATTAGAGACAACTGATCAAAAAATTATCTAGATAAGATAAACTATAATATATATATATATATATATTAGGGATGGGTTCTCAAACTCTTCGAACACCTCAAACTTTAAGAAATTCGAACAGTTCGTAGTTCGAGAGAAAAGTCAGTTCGAATTCGAGCTCGAACATCTCGAACAGTTCGAATAGTTCTAGTTAAGTGTATGTTAGAATGTTCGAACAGTTTAATCGGATTTTTTTTTTTTTTGAAATTTTTACCTCTACTTGTTTTTAAAATGTTGATTTAAAAGTTTAACAATTGAAACTTAAAAGTATTAAAACATATAACTTTTAAACATTAACTTCAAATCGTACTACTATTATACATTTCCTTTTCAGATTAATTATATGGATAGACTGTCAATAATGTTTTAATTTTTTTAAAGTTCGAAAAAGTTCAAAAGTAGTTTGAATAAAATTCAGATTCAAGTTCGACAAAAAATGGTAGTTCGAGTTGGAAAAAATTAATGTTCGACGCATCCCTAATATATATAATATATATATATATATGTAAATATATATAATTTTATCTAGATATTTCCCATCGCTGGTCTTAAATATAATATCGAAATATAAAAACCCCATTAATTGATTGAATTTTATACTTTATCCGTTAACGCGACGACATTAATAAAATATCAAACAAAATAATTATAATAATAATATTATATATATACACCGTCACCGTCCACACGTATAGTAGTAGTAGTAAATAAATCTTGCGGAATCGTAAAATAATTTAATGCGTTTTCACGAGTCGTTAATAAAATAATAATAATAATAATAATAATAATAATATTTTAAGCTGGCCGTGTAATAAACACGAGATCGTAAATCGAGCAGTGCTCGTGGCACGCAGTAGTACCCAGGACTGTTTGAGGATTGCGATGATTCCGCCGCCGCCACGATAATATTCGTATAGCAATAAATAATACGTCGATAAATATGTGTTTTGTATGATTTGAGAAACGGAAAGCGTATACGCGCGCGTTAATGATACGATAGTAAAACAGCGTTTATGGTGGAAATTTATTGCCAACACTGTATAAAAATAATATTGTATGACGGAAGGAGAAAAAAAAACGTGTGCGCTAGTAAAACTAGTTAAATAACTGCGATGTCCGGATTATTAGTATTAATTTAGTGATGCGGATTTGTAGGAATAAGTGCGTTTTTAGATTTTTCAATGATGTCTGTTCCTCCCCCAACCTCGCCGCCGTTCTGTTAATAACACTTTTGCGTACAGAAATACCAATCCAAAAGCTCTCCGATCGGCCACATTTCGAATCGAAATTCAGCTCTAGATGGTACTTTATACTTAGTGTTTTTCGAAATTCACTTTATTTCAAAGTGTTGACACTCGTCACTTTCATTGTTGGCCATTTTCGCAACCCTACTCTACCGATGTAACCATGATAATGAAGTAATTATTGTTACGTGGTTATTGTATAATAGCCGAAACTCTGCTCAGAATCGTTTCATTGAAGAAATGATTTATATATTTTTAATTAATTATTATTAAGGGAAGTATATCAATTGTGCGAAGTACGTCCGATCTTTTTTTTTTATTATTTTTTAGATTCTGAACGAAGTGAAGAAACTAATGTTTTTACAATGATGTTTATTTTTTTCTTCTTTTTTTAAATTTATTTTTCTTTTTTTCTGTTAACACTTTTTTGCATGGATCTACTTATCCAAAAGTCTCAATCAGAAACTTCTGGAAATGTTTTTTGTTGCATTTTATAGTCGTTTATAACTCAACTCTTTAAAGGATAATTATTATTTGTTTGCTTTGATCTTTTTTTTAGTTCTGGAGAGTGTCCAATACCCCGGGACTACTCCTGTAAATAAGCCACGTTAGTTAAAGAGCGCGGATAGGAGGAGTGAAGGTGGTTTGATTGGGATTCGAAAATTATGGAAAGGGAAAAATAAAAACACTACCTATACCTTCGAAACGTGACGGTGTTTCGGTGCAAGCGTTTCTATCGCAATACTCGTTTATCCGTTATGTATGTCTGGGGGACCTTACGCGGATTGTCAAAAGGGTTGCGAAAAATAAACAAAAATAAATAAATATAAAAATAACCGTGATCGTGGCGTGGTGCGTATTATTATCCCGGGAGCATCTTTCGGCCCGGCAAGCCGGTCGGTCGGCCGTCGAAGTCACGCTTGGGGGGGGGAGGGAGTGATACGCGATATATACGCACATCCGTTTTATCTTTATCGTAATAGCATCGGGAAAATGTTTGTACAAATAGCCAATATGTACGCCGGAAGGTCTGAAAGTATGTCGGTAAATCCTCCGACGACGGTGGCGCTCGACTACCGTGGTCCGCGCTCGCATCCCGGCAGATTGTCGGACTATACCGCCGCCGCCGTTGTTGTTGTTCCCGTTGTTTATCCGTCCCCGCACCCCCGCCCGTTTGTTCCGAACGGATATCAGTTTTGCCGAGCGGTTCTTCCGGTGACCCGGAGGAGGAACATCCGGTATAAGAAAATCCCTCGAATAACCATTATACTGCCGACTTCTCCACCCCACCCCGCCATCTCATCGACGTCCCGAGTATGTCCTATCCCTACAGTGAATACTCCCGATCCCCCCGAAGATGAGGGGGGGAGGGTCATATTTTTGAATTACGACGACGACCGCTGGCCGACTAGTGTGTGTGTGTGTGTGTGTGTGTGTGTAGAGCGAGGGGAGGATGAAAGGGTATCTGAATACGGTGCGTCTGAGGTGTGGAAACTTTTCGACTGTTCCGGTATACGTGGTGGACGTGTGTTTAACGACGACGACGATCGATAACCGATATTTAGCCCTCCGAACCAAACTTCCCCTCGTACACTCACCGCCCTCGACACCGGGATACATAATAATAATAATATGTAAACGACACGGTTTTTACTACTTCAGGAGTGGGTGTATCGGAATGTATAGTGTGTGTGTGTGTGTGTGTGTGTATGATTTGGGGAAGGAAAGCGAGTGGAGGACTGATAAATAATGCTATTTGAACGATTTCAAGCGTTTACCCAAACGATCCTCCAATAGTTGGTCACCGGAAGTTTGTACATCTATATCGTACACTTGTACTGTGAAAGCTAATGTAACACGTGAATAGTCTGGTCAACCGTCTGAAGTCGAATCGTATAAAACAGTGGTTCCCAGCGTTTTTTTATTCTCGTATTCCTGTCTTGTAATTTTTTCAAAAATCTCATCCCCCCTCGTAAATGTTCAAAAACTTTATCCACCTTAAATCGGATTTGAATTTTATTTCATTGCCCATACCATAGTTTAACTATACATAAATTATCAAATATAAGCAACGCACATGGAGTATCGTGTGGACGCTCTTGTATTTGAAATTTTTGGATTTTTGGATTCCAAGTGCTCGATAGATCGGATGGGTACCGACCAACGTTCAGCACGACTAAATACAGAATTAAATATTATATATTTGTGTGGCAATCTAGTGTTATTTTCAAATCAATTTTTCACCCATGTGCAGAAATTACACATTTCCAAATATTCCATATGATATACTTAACCTGTGGCCATAGAAATAATTTATGCAAAATAACTATAAATATACGTATATTTACACAAATGTTGAATTTTTATTTCATTATTTTATAAATTAGACATAAATCGACTTAATATTTAACAATTTTAATTATAAAAACGAATTATGAAAAATATAAAAGCGGAAATAATACTATGAAATGTAAATATAAATTAAATAATTTAAGTAGATTTAAAATATATTTATTTTTAACAAAATAATTTTTAAAAAAAAAATTTTCGTTATTCCACCATCACTGAATTCCCCTCTGTACAGTATCTTAATCCCTCCTCTCAGGGGAAATTCTCCACCGGACGGTAACCACTGGTATAAAACGCGTATATATTCATTCAATATCGTCTCCGATATACAGCTACGCGTTGCAAAAAAAAAAAAAAATGATATTAAATTAAAAACAAAAGAAAATAATCATAGAAACCCGTATAAAATAAGGCTGCAGTGGAATTGAGAACCAAAACTGAAGAAGCATACTAATCAAGTCTCGGGAAAAAAAAACTTAATATACTAATTGAATCCCCCCCTCCCCCCCCAAAAAAAAAGAAAGAAGTAAATAAATAAAAAAGCCGGACATACTTCGCACGATGAGTGTTCTTCGCACAACGGGTGGGATTTTCTTGACGGGTGTATTGAATTTTAAATAAACAAAATGAGAAAAAAAAAATGTTGGAAAAATGTCTACAATTTTTTTTTTACATTTTCAAATTTTTTTGCGCCAAAATCTTTCTTATATGATTTTCTATCTATGTTTAAATTTTCATGAAATTCGGATCAAAAAATGATGGCTTCCGAGTCGTTTTTGTCAAATTTTGGGTAGTTTTTTCCAAAAAAAAAAAATTTAAGAATTGAGAAATTCAAAAAATGACCTCTTTAAAGTACAGTCAAGAGGAAAATCCGGTTTCATAAAGTTAATGATCAAAACTTTTGGACAAGTATTTCCATTCGAAAAGTTGTACACAGAAAAAAAAAGAAATAAACATCATTGTAAAAACACTAGCTTAAATGGGACTGAATTGCTACAAACGATTTTAAAACATGGAACTCAACTCAAACAATTGAAACGCAGATTTTTTTTTTTTTTTGAGTACCTACTCAATTCATATGCACCGTAAAATAAATCAAAAATTACTTTATTATTAATATTATTGTTGTTGTTGTTTTTTTTTTTTTTTGCCGCCCTCTAACACGCGTTAGTGATTGTAATATTCGAGTAAAACTTTATCGACGACGACTTGTTGTGGTATAGCTTATAAAAAATAATTGTCGGAACAACCGCGATATTACGTTTAGACTTGTTTTGTGAACTTTTTTTTTTTTTTTGCTCTTTGTTCTCCTCTTGAAGTCCAAAAGTTTTTCCGCCATTATGACTCTCTGCAGGCGCATACAACGCTCCGAAAACAATATACCCAACTATTAAATCTGATTATCCGTCTTATTATTATTATTATTATTATTATTATTACGGTTATAAGCAGAATTAACGCGATTGTTAATGCATACGTTTTGTATTCGGAATGAAGCAGCACGTAAACGTAATCGGATTGCCCGCGAACAAAGTCGATTTGTCGACAAACTCGTACTTTAATCACTAATACAATATGTCGGGTTAGGATAATAAAACATTTTGCATATTATTTCGACGAGTCCGACAAATATTGCTAAATGAGATAGAGAGATCCGTCTCACATGTATTTGAGATTAAAAAATGTGCTAGTTATAGTTTGCATATTTTGATGTTTTTTTTTTTTTTCTACAATAATTGCATGTTTAAAAGTTTTGAAATGTTTTAAGTCATATTTTTGAGTTTATTTTTTGTGCATATTGTTACATTTTTTATATTAACTGCATATTTTAAACTTTTGAAATTTTCGGATAGTATTCATTTTAAGTTTATTCGTAACATTTTCAAAAATATTAAATAAAATTATATTTTTTCGGAAATTTAACGAATACAATGACATAGTCCAATGCTATTATAATTTATTTATTATGTAAATGTGTAAAAATTATACACCTTAAAATATACATGAAATTTCGTCACGAATCATTAAAGCAATTATTTTTACAAAAATTTTTAAACTGACAATATCGGTAATATCAAATTTATGTAGAAATATACATTATTGATCCAAATGCAATTAGCTAAAAAGTAAATCGGTGGAAAGGGGAAATTATGATTTTGGAAGAAACGTGTATCTCCCCCAAAAAAAAATAACACAGAAAAAAATTCAATGAGGGAGTGGATATAACTAATAACCTCTCCCCCTGCGCACGTCGCTGATTATTTGAAGTGTAATTATTTGAATAATAAATGGAAAATATAGTTATTTTACTGTATTAATCAAAACACAATATTATATCAATAGTTATATCATAATAATAAACGAAAATTCTGGTTATTTGTTCAACAAACGTATACAAAATAATATATCTTTGCTTTGTACAAAGTCAATACACTTGGCGTTCAACGTTGAAAGCAAACAATTCTAATGGTAATAATAATGACATTTATTATTTTAAATTCAGCTTTGAATTTTGGTCGTGATGAGGAGAGGAGGGGACCGCAGTGGCGTATCTGTATCTCCACCAAGGAGGGGGCGATTCGTAAATAATTCCCACACAGTTACACAACACGTTTCCTTTAGGACTCAGCCTCATAAATTCATTTTTAGCCCCCTAAAAATATATATTTGTAAATTATTCAAATCTTAGCCCAGAATAGTCTTTCATCGTTCTTAAGTACAACATTTGTTTTCTACACCTATCAGACTTCTGACTCTAGGCATATGCTTCTAATAACTTCTCATTATCTGCAGTATTCTCAAACCTATTAAATATATAACTGTGTGATTCATAAAAATTGATAACATATGATTAATGTATTTTGTAAAAATGTGTACTTGCGACGAAAGTAAAATAATTTGAAAATACAAATCGAACACATTTTAATAAGTTTTCTTTAATATTTCACTAGATATAAAAATTTTAAATTGAGTATTATGTACTTATAGTGGTTACAAATAACAAAGTGTAAATAGTTACAGCAAAATCGTCCTTTTCTTTTTTTTTGAAAAATGATCATGATCGAACGTTTATAATGTTATAAATGTAACATATTTCTAGTATAATATAACACCTAAAGGAAAAAATAAAAATAGTAGCCCCTCCCCCCCCTCAAAACGCTACTGAGGCTTGTGTAGCCGTGCTGGGAGTAATTTCGCGTTCAGGCGTAAAAAAAGATTTCGATCCGAATGCTATTGACGCGTTTTCGACACACATTTGACCGGAACAAAATTACGCATCGGTGAAAACGCAAAATCATCGCAGCCTTTATTGTAATCGATTTATACTCAATCGAGAATAAAATATTATATACCGTATGCAAAACTATCGAATTGGATACCTCGTCGCTCGTGCACTTGGTATTATATATATTATGTGTTACAGTTAAAAACCGAAATTCGACAAAACTACAGTTTTAGCTAGTCAAAACTTGTTTCCGAAAATCCCTTTAGTCAATTCTAGTAGTTGTAACTAGTTAAAACTAGAATTAACACCGGTTTTTAAATGAGTCGGTCAAAACTAGTTTTAACTGAAATACATATTGTGTTCGATCCAGAATTGTCAAAAACCGGGGCTTTATTGAAAAAAAACCCAACCCTGTAAGGCTTTTTCGGATTTTTCCAAGAAATCCCCGAAAAAACGCGAAAACCCGTTGGGTTGAATGTGATGTTTTATAACTGGGGACAGTATTATCAGGTTTTTGTTATCAAAATAAATAATATAATAAATGCATATTTAATAATACAATTATTCTAATATGTACTTATATTTTAGTAATTTAGTATTAAGTTATTATATTAGTTGTTTATTATTTATTATTTTTAGTATTTAGTTTCTACTTTTCTCTAGTTACTTAACTAAGATTAAAAACAATTAAGATTTTCACTAGATTATTCAAGTAGTTACCAGTATTTTTCAGACAAAACTAGTTCTAACTAAACACAAATAAGTCGTAACTAGTTTTAACGGTGATGGTCTTATTTAATTCTAGGTTCAACTAGTTAAAACTAGAATTGACTAAAGGGACAAGTTTTGACTAGTTAAAACTAGTTTTGACGGATTTCGGGTTTTAACTGTAATATATAATATACGAGTCAGTACGTTCGACAATACAATATTCATTTAGTATGGTATATAAATATATGTATAAACAGGGTGTCCCAAGACGAATTGATTACTGTAATAACTTTGGTTCTACTGATAATTTTGATTTTTTTTTAATATTTCTGTGTGTGTGTGTGTGTGTGTGTGTGTGTGTGTAAGATATCTATAGTCCTAATTAGTTAATTAACTAATTATAATATAATTAATTAATTGACATACAATTAAATCAAACCAAACCTCTTTCTGCAACAGATCGGATATCAAGCTTAAATAATTGTCGGTACAAAAATAAATACATTTTATAACGTTATATTTGAATGTGGGCCCATTATAATTGCTCATTAACTTTTCCGTTTATATTATTTTTATTATAATAGACATGTTTTAAATGATATGCACAGCAATTATTCAACTTAATTAACGACTTACATAGTTAACATAGTACAATGCTTAATAGTATATAAGCTTACAATTTTACATATTATTATTATTCACATGTATTATGTCAAAAAAATTTGAAAAAATTTTGTAAATCGTTTATTGACTTTTATTTTTAAAGCTGTTTAAATTCAAAACTAATATTAAACTAGTCATTTTCAGTCAAACCCTCAACAAAATTCAAAAATATAATATATTTTATTATATTTATAATATGCATATTATATAGTTTTCTCCTTGGTTACAAATTTTTAAATTTGAAATATTGTGTACTTACTACGGTTTTAGAAAAAAATTCAAAACGACCATTTTATTAAATTAATTTTTAGGTAAATATCGGTGATAAATGTTCCAATAGAATTTATTCCATTTATTTTCTATGATTGTTTTTAAGGCAAACGCAGTCATGAAATTGATATGATGTAATGACGTCAATAATCGGTGGCATTAAGACGTGTCACAACCGTACTTCAGGGTAATCCTCTCAACCTCCTTTCGCCAAACGCAAACTCAAACCTTACCCATGGGGACTTGGTTCGCCATAAATATCCACTAATGAAGGCGAAAGCCTAGTGTTGTTTCAAGGATTTTTTCGGTTCACCCAAACAAAGCGAAGCAAACCAAAGTATAAGTGAACTTTTTACAAGCGCTTATGCAACGGTACTAACGCACTTAACCGTGACTCATAAACCACGTTGCTAAGGATTAATGTTTTAACCGTGTTCGGAGTATATTATATTCTTATACGTGTTCAACCGTGATCAGGTGTTAATTCTATTCTAAAGCAGAATATTAAACTCGTATCGACATTTATGCTGTACAACGGTTTTTATAATAAAAAAATTATATTATTATTTTCTTAAAATATTGTTATTTCGTTTTTATATACACTGCAATCAGTATCCTGGTAAGTTGCGTGATAAAAATCTAGTATTTTTTTCCACAGCATTTTACCTATAGTACAACTGTGATCAAAAAACACAAAATTGTAAGCTGTCATTACGTGTTTATCATATTATATTCAAATATAAATCATTTTAATTAAACATTAACATAACATGAAAAAAAAAAATAATAATAATAATTTAAAACAAAACCTATTTAAAGTAAGTCTGATAACACTATATAAAAAAAAAAAGGCAGACATACTACGCACAATGGGTGTTCTTCGCACGATGGGTGGGATTCTCTTGACGGGTGTATTTAATTTTAAAGAAACAATAAATCATTTCTTCAATAAAACGATACTGAACGAGGGAAATTAATAGTATAAAAAATAAATGTTAGAAAAATATCCAACATTTTTTTTTCACATTTACAAAATTTCTTGCGCCAGAATCTTTCTTATGTGATTTTCTATCTATGATTAAATTTTCATATAGTTCGGATCAAAAAATGATGGTTACCGAGTCGTTTTTGTCAAATTTTGGGTAGTTTTTTCAAAAAAAAAAAATTGAAGAATTGAGAAATTCAAAAAATGACCTCTTTAAAGTACCATCTAGATGCAAAGCCGGTTCCAAAAAGTTACTGATCGACAATTTTGGACGTGTATTTCCATACAAAAAGTATCACTTGTATCAATCATTGTAAAAACATTCACTCCGTTCAGAATCTAAAATGTACTTAAAACAAAACCCGTTTAAAGTCAGTCTGATAAGACTATATAAAAAAAAATTAAAATAATAATAAAAATGTTTTCAGAACATCAAGTCAACCTAGTTACTGCATTTACCATATCGTACTGAGACATCCTGTATTATAGCACATATACTACGAACTAACCCCCCCCCCCCGTAAAAAGGGTATTAAATCGCCCACCAGCCCAACACACCGAGAACGCGTGATTATTTGTAATATCCGTATGTGCTTTATAGTGCGCAGTACCGCGCGAAACCCATTAGCCTCGTCGTCGTCGAATATGATGAATGAAAGGGAATGCTAATGTCAGATTATTGGATAAATTTTGTGAAATATGCGTACGCGTACTGTATAATATATACGATTTATAAATAAAATATATATATATACGTGCACGTTCGGAAATATCGCGGAGAACTCGATGCCTACCTCACCCCCCCCCCAAACCTCTCCCAATCGCTAAACGAACCCGAAATAAATGGCGATCCTTGACTATGGGAGGAGGGGTGTGCGCATGATATTTTTGCGATTAATCAAATCTCCGACGATTGTTAAATATCAATATACTATTCGTACACGGGGCGTCATAATATTATGTGTTTGTGCTTTTCAACACAGCAGTGACGACTGCTGGTGGACGGTATTATTTAAAAGTTAAAAATTTGCTCTGAAAAAAAAAAAAAAAAAAAAAAAACAGAATAAATGAAAACGTTGAAACGAAATATTATTAGTAGATGGGGGGAGGGGGAGGAAAAAAGGTCGATTGATGAAATGACAACGTCCCGTGAACATTCGAAATTAAAAAAAAAAATGTCACCATCGATAGAGTGAACCTATTAATTACGAAAACGAAAATTGAGTCGTATTTAATTTCAAAATATATTGTTTTTTTTGTTTTTCATCATTTTCATCAGTTATTGTACGAAATGTATAGACGCGATAAATAATAATTTAATACTCGACTGTTACTGACATTCGTTATAAACAACATTTTCGATAGCAGTTTCACCCCGAACGCGAAACACGTCGTAAGCCGGCTTTAAATCTTTTAATTCTTTAAAACTCGCGCGTTAAACTTCCCGTTCGTGGTATCCAAAGCGTATTACACACAGTGTTTTGCATTATCTACACGAAATAGTTACCTTTTTATCTTATCCATAATATTATAAAACGGTTAGGTATCTGAGATAAAATTATATTTTGATTTTTTTTTTTTTTTTTACTTTTCAAAGCTGTTTTTGTCAAATTTTCAGAATTTTTACAAATGACCTCATAGTCATACCCACCTAAACTTTTAGAGCGAAATTATTAATTAAAAAATTTCTCTAAATTAGGAGACTAAATGAAGAGTTTTTCAAAGCGAATAAATCATAATCAAGTACTTCGTGTCACAAGTTTTCAAATAGAAATATCTGTTATTATCTCGTCTAGATAATTTTTCGGTTACCTTTGTACAAAACACAGGCACTAGACTTTTTTCGAAGCGAGAGTGGTGGCAAACGTAATTGCAATACAATCACGTGTGATTAACTTTTATAAAATAAATTCTTCGCTATAATTACGGACACTTGGATTGTGTTTGACAACAGACAAATATATTTTTAAAATTATCTATAAGAAGACGTACGGTGCCGGGCAATTTTTCCAAAAACCCCTCGTGTCTCAACAATATGTTCAGCTATGGCTGAAAATTAACCATCGCATAGTTATTATACAACTGCATAGGTTTCAGACAGAATTTAAAACCCAGAGGGGAGGGGAATCACCCCATACTTCCCTCCCCTCGAGACGCCGCTCACGAACACTGATCTTACACGTTTGTGTCTCCTATTATATAATAATATACTTACTATAATATACTTTGGACGGAAAAGCGGCGCGGCGAGGTTTAATAAAACACTAATGTATTCGGTATAGAAATTGATACGGACAAAGGTATCGCGGGCGGGCGTGACGCGAGTCGGAGCGGCAGACAGATGTTCGTCGAAAATCGTTTGAAATAGTTTTCGTCCCGAGTCCGCCGCCGCCGCCGCCTTCTCGCCGCGGCGGTTTTCTTCTGAAGTCTTCGCCGTCGCGTCAAAGCCGCGTATCTACTTTTCCAACACCCCTTACCCCCCCCTCTCCTCCTCCGTCATCAAAAACCTATCCGGAAACTTTTCCCCTTTTGCGCCGCGCGGCCTAAAAGCACCTGTTAATTTAGTGCGCGCCGCCGTGAAAATAAAAACCGGCCGCCGCCGCGCCGCCGCGGGGGCCAGAATATTTTTCCCCATTGCCCTCGAATCGCGGTGGGAGGGGGGGCAGGGGGAGGGTCAAGAAAAACTTTTATCCCGCCCCCACCGCACACTCAGTGGGCGACGACTTCGCCTAAATAACAACATCTCACCGAGGTACCTACGTGCGCGGCGTTTTCACACGAGGCGGCGGCGGCGGCGGTGGTTCGTCGACCGGTCGATAACAATAATATACGGGGAAACGCGTAAACAAAAGCGCGTTTGAAACGACCGGCGGGCGCGCGCGCGATTTAACGGGAATTCCTTGAGCAAACCGATCGTTCGTTTATTTTACACAGGCGATGCCTGACCGAGCCGACCGCGAACGACCGACGACCGTACGCGGGATTCGACAAAACAATAAATATTATGCGTGTCCGTCGTACGTGCCCGGTCACCGGTCCGACGCCGCCGCGTTAATTAATCGAATCGTGCGTTTCAAGAATCGAATAAATTCTCTGTCACCTCCATCCCGCTCAGGCCCGTAGCTACGGGGGGGCGTTCCCCTCCCTAAACCAAATCTTTGCCCCCTCTAAGAATATAAAAAAAAAAAAATATTAAAAAGGCTTTTGGGTAGGTATGTCTCTTCGGCGGTTTTCAGTCTTTTTGACACCACGACCCCCCAGTGTTCATCGTTTTGATTATCTAAATAAACTTTAATTTAAGTTTTATTTTTAATACTAAGTATTATTCGTTTCGTATTTCTAAAATAAATGTATTATTGTGGTGATTTCCTTCGTAAATTTCCAAAATATTTTATTATACATGGATATTTGATGGAATATTACAGTTGCGTGTTCATTTAATGAGATATCAGTGTAAATAAATTAAAAATTTCATAAATATTGTTTTTATATATAATGCCCCCCCCTAAAATTGGTTTGCCCTACTTGAAAATTTAGTTTGGCTACGGGCCTGATCCCGCCCCGCACAGCACAGCAGATAATCGGCGGCAGTGTATTGTATACATAAGGGAGTTGCGCACTTGTCCGAAACAGGGACTGGAACATTCTGAATCTATCGGTACCGGTTCTCAGAAAATAAAATAATTATTCCAGTTCTTTGGTCAAAAAAATTAAAGGCACCGGTTCTAGTTTAAATAGTTAAGTATATCTTTTAATCGATTTTTTACTTGCATTTTTTGAACTAAATTAAAATAAAAATAATCCCGTTCATATTTGTAGAAAATAAAGGTATGGCTTCAAAAAATTTAAAAAACGTAACAAAATATAAATTTATTCCCACTTGATTGTGGATTATTTGCTTGAAAATTATCTTCATTTATTTTCCTAATTCAGAGAACTTTTTGAAACCCTTAATCACATTATTCAGCCAATAATCCAACAAAATTTTTTTTTTTAAACTACTATAAGGTTAAAATCTAGAGAAAAAGTTTGATCGACATATTTGTCCAGATAAAAATACGATATTCTGTGCTCATATTAATCTCTATGTTTATTTAGTTAGTTATCTGATATTGATCTGAATATTATTTTTATTGTCTGTACTCAACACTGTTAAAGAATATAATCGCGATTTAAATAAAATCAATTATTGTACGTATAAGTATACTGTTATCTCTTATCAAAATTTTAGAGAAAAGTAAAAATCAATATGACAGTCACTAAACATTGGTTGTCACAAATGCATTAATGCATTAATACATAATATGTGTTATTACCATCGCATACCAAAATTTCAATTGCTTATTTAAAATAAACTTTTTTAACTAGTATTTTTTTTTATAGTAAACGTGATGATTTTCCAGAAAAATGTGTATCGTTGGATTATGTAAACAATATTACAAATAAGTTAAAATTCTGAACGTTTTTCCAAGACGGCCTTTTGCAACAGGGTTATTTAAAAATATGCATTATAGGACTGTATTCGGGGTGAATCTAGTTCTTAATAAGTGGTAATATGCATAAAAAAACACACACACACACACACACATCATTCTAAAACAATTATTCGCTTCACTCAGGCTATAAAAAGCAATAATATAATATGCAAATATCAAGTGTATAATTATAACAAGTTTATTATTTTGGTTTTTGTTCTGTTTCAGGTACGTATCCATTTAAAATTTCAATTTCGATTTGGAGCGATCCGAAGAAACCGGTGTCCGTTGTTGGAAAATATATTAATGTAAAAGCATAATTTTTTCGCATATTCACTGCGATTTTTTAAAGAAGATTTAGATAATATTGGCATATTATTGTTTCGGGCGTTTTAAGAGAATAATAATTATAATTAACAATAATAATAATAATTCAATAAGTCTGCAAGACGTCGTCAATGGTATGTGTAATATTAATGCTGTTTGTGGATACTAAATAGTTGTTTAGACAATAATTTATTGATTCGTGCCGTCAGACTAAACAATATAGTTGATAAATAATAAAATATAATGTATAATATTATTTGTGTGTGGTTCTACACGTCTACAGTTTATAGCCATAACGTACTCCAAAAGTGCAATAAAAACGCGACCGAATATTTATTTATCTATTTCACGAGCCACGTTAAACAGTAATTGCCTTGAACAATTCGAAACCTAACGTTCAAAAAATAAGTGCCAACTATTGTATATTTTTACACATTGGAAAATGAAGTACTTATCCTACTATATTCACAGATAATTATTCCGATTCTCTTGATTTACTTCAGTTAAAATTAAAAAAAAAAAAAAAAAAAAAACTGAAATACTTCGCATTATGGACGAATCTTCACTCCTCGAATCACATACTCTAATAAAAATAAAGTTTTCAAAAACATAATTTTCAAAAACGTTTTCAAAACGTAATACATTAACAATACTTTGTATGTTGATAAACATAAAAAAAAAACAAGACAAAAAAAAATTCAAAATGTTTTCCGACCCCAAAATCACCACGCACTTATCCGAAATAAAAAATAAAAAACTTAAAATATAGAAATGAAAAAAAAAAAATGTTTGTTTTTATCCTTCGGCGGATTTACCGGCTATCCCGAAGTGCGCACGGGGTAAAAAATAATATGTCAAAGTCGTGAAAATTCCTGCGGTTTAAATATGCGCGCACTGTGTGCACCAACGTCTACGCGCTAAACTCCGCCATTATTATGATAAACGACACGAGTGGTGACGTAGGCGTTCCACAGCACAGTTCGAGCTATGCTTATGACGGCCTATATCAATCGCCCATCATTATCAATAGGGCCCGAATATATTTTCCATAGTCTGCCTTTTGTTCCCCCCCCTTCTCACTTATTTTACCGCCCCCTCCACAATATCAACCATTTTCGCCAAAAACAAAAAAACAAAAAAAACCGGACTTACTTCGCACGACGGGTGGTATTCTCTTGACGGGCGTATTAAATTTTAAAGAAACGATAAATCATTTCTTCAGTAAAACGATTCTGAACGAAGGAAGTTAATAATAAAAGAAAAAAAAATGTCCAATTTTTTTTTCACATTTTCAAAATTTTCTCGCGCCAAAATCTTTTTTATAGGATTTTCTATATATGTTTAAATTTTCATAAAATTCGGATCAAAAAATGATGGTTTTCGAGTCGTTTTTGTCAAATTAGTTTTTTCCAAAAAAAAAAAACATTGAAGAATTGAGAAATTCAAAAAATGATCTCTTTAAAGTACAATCTAGCGACAAATCCGGTTTCAAAAAGTTATTGATCGAAACTTTTGGACAAGTGTTTCTATACGAAAAGTTGTACACAGAAAAAAAAAATAAAAAATTTAAAAAAAAAATTAAAAATTAAAAAAAAATAAATAAAAAAAAAATAATAGTAAAAATCATTGTAAGAACACTAGCTTCTTCACTTCGCTTAGAATCTAATAAACATTATTGAAAAAACACTAGCTTCTTCATTTCATTCAGAATCTAAAAGTATTTCTGAATTTAGTACAGCCCGTTTGCGTCAAAATAAAAAAAGATTAATTTTTACCCATAGCCTTTTTGCACCAAGTTCACGCCCGTTAACATTATTGAATCTCGCGAACAAATCATCATTTATAATATTAGTATGCAAATTTCTTATTATTGAAAAAAAAAAATAAATAAAAATTAAATTCAAGTAAAATAAAGCAAAGTAATGTAAAGGCAAGAAAACCGGACATACTTTCGCACCACGGATATTCTTCGCTCTTCGGGCCAGATACTCTTGGTGGGTTTGTGGAATTTTAAAGAAACAATAAATCATTTATTCAATAAGACGATTTTGAACGAAAGAAGTTAACAATATTAAGAGTCCGGCTTTCTTGTCTTTATTTTACTTTACTTTATTTTATTTTTTTTATCTAATATTCAACAAGAAAAAAAATGTTAGAAAAATGTTCAAATTTTTTTTCACATTCTCAAAATTTTCTGGAACAAAAATCTTTTACATATTATTTCTATGTTTGGATTTTTCATAGAGTTTGTATCAAAAAATGATGGTTTCCGAGTATTTTTTGTAAAATTTTAGGTAGTTTTTTTTTCAAATAAAAACTTGAAGATATTAGAGAAATTCCAAAAAATGACCTCTTTTAAGTATCAACTAGAGGAAAATCGGGTTTTAAAAAGTTACTGATCGAGACCTTTGGACAAGTAGATTAATACGAAAAAGTATTCATAGAAAAAAAAAAAAAATCATTGTAAAAACATAAGCTTCTTCACTTCGTCCAGTATCTAAAATAAACAACCCTTTACGACTGTTACGAGTATGTTGAAATAGTCGCATATAATTTTATTATAATATAAGGAATAAGGGTTAGGTGTATTATTTTTCAACAAGGTACTTATTATTAATGGATTATTATTATTATTGCATACAATATATTTTGTTCGATATTATAAACAACAGCGAAAATTTCAAAAAAATTAAATCGTTTAAAAATTTCAAACAATTTATTTTTATGCTTATATTTATTTATTATTATTTTTTTTTTTTTGTCGCAAACGGGCCATGTCCCTCGAGTCCGCTGCGTCGTGCTCGTTCAATAAACATTCTTGCGCGGTTGCGGCCGTCCGTCGGGAAACATTTTCCATTCTCTCGCTGTTTCGCCATCGGATCCGGACGGTCGTTTATTAGTCGCGGTCCGCCACAAATGCGGGGTGGTTGACCTAATTTTTAAACAACCCCCGAGGTCGCCGCCGGTACGTACGATTACGTGTATAAGAAGACTCGCGGATAAAAAGAAAACAGAAGAGTATAATAATTGCTTATACTCGTTCGTCTCGTGCGGTGAAATAATATAATTATCGTGTACTTATTATTATAATATGAACAATAGTAAACTGACCGCAGATTAAGAAAACTTATGAATTCAACGTGAGCGCTGCTGCAATTACCCCGCGAAACCCCAAATATTAAGTATAATTTTATCGGACACACTGTATTTGTTACTCAGGTGCCGGAGTAAGTTTTTGTTTTATTATTATCCTGTATTTTTTTTTTTTCCAAAAGGACTTTTACACCATGTCGAGTATCTTTTTACCTCGTCTATTAGACACGATAATCGTTGTCTTTTTACTACCTAAATAGTTTTAAATTCCGAATGGCGGTGCGAAGTTAGTGTTTAAACAATGACACCTCTTTATTTATTTACTTTTATTATTATTATAAGTTTTTCTCTCTCTGTCAAACTTTTTCTATGGAAATACTTGTCGTAAAGTTTCAACCAGCGACTTTCTTCAATCTTAATTGTCTTGGAGTGGTGCTTTTAAAAAGTAAATTTTTCAAAATTCTCAAATGGTTTAGTGGAAATTTGAGAAACCCACCCAAAAATTTGACGAATCTTTTTTTTTTTAATCCTTGTATTACGAAAATTAAAATATAGTTAGAAAATAATATTATAAATATTTTTATAATCTTAAAGTAAAGTTTTCTTGAAAAAACTGGAGCTCCGCTCAGAATCGTCTTCTTCGAGTATAATTTTAGATTCTGAACAAAGTGAAGAAGCTAGTGTTTTTACAATGATGTTTATTTTTTATTTTTTATTTTTTTTTTTTCTGTTAACACTTTTTCGTATAGAAATACTTGTCCAAAAGTTTCGATCAATAACTTTTTGAAACCGGATTCGCCTCTAGATTGTACTTTAGAGAGGTCATTTTTT
>JAIPRM010005083.1:0-21331 GCA_025469315.1 Stegophylla sp. TES_Ste_2020 | reverse complement strand
ACGACTATTTTATTGTTCTTTATATTATTGTCTTCGTTCTGAATCGTTGTATAGAAGAAATTATTTATCATTTCTTTAAAATTCTACACACCCACCAAGAGTACCTGACCCAAGGAGCGAAGAATATCCGTGGTCTGAAGTCTGTCCGGGTTTTTTTCGAGATTTATTTTTTTATAATTTAAATTTTTAGTTTCTACTGCGAACGCGGACGACGCCCCTGGGAGCCGGGACGCACAGGTTGAAAACCACTGATCTATAGTATATTTTTAATCTTAAAATGAATAAAAAAATTATTATTTTTAATTATTTACTGAATATTTAAACATTCTTTTAAAATGTTTGTATGTAGCGAAGAAGATAGAGTGTTTTTATAATGAAGTTTATTTTTTATTTTTTCTATGAACACTTTTTTGTGTAGAAATACTTGTCCAAAAGTCTTGACCAACAACTTTTTGAAACTGGATTTGCTTTTAAGATAGTACTTTGGAGAGGTTATTTTTCGAATTTCTCAATTTCTCAATTTTCTATAGGAACAATTATCCAAAATTTGACAAAAAAAAAAAAATCAGAAACAATCATTTATTGATCCAAACTTTATGATAACATAGCTAGACAATAATATATAAAATATTTTGGCACAAAAAAATTTTGAAAATGTGAAAGAAGAATTTTGGCCAATTTTTTCTATCATTTCTTTTTTACACTAAAATGTTTTTCCTTTTCTTAATATATCAGATAAAAAAAAGTAAAGTAAAGAAGAGTAAAGCATAGATAAGTTAAGCATAGACAATAAAGCCAGACATACTTCCCACCACAGATATACTTCGTTCGTTGGGTAAGATACTCTTGGTGGTTATATTGAAAATTCCGATTATTATAGTTCTTTATATTATTAACTCTATTCAGAATCATATTATTGAATAAATTATTTTTTCTTTAAAATTTTACTCACCTACTAAGAGTATTGAGTATCTGACCCAAGGAGCAAAGAATACCTGTGGGGCGAAGTAAGTATAACTTTTTTTTAGATCACATTAACTATTCTAAAATATATACTACTTTGAACATATTTATTATTATTATTTTTCTATTTGTTTATAGACATTTTTTCATACAATATTAGTAAATGACAATTAAATTATTTTTTTCAATTTCAATATAAAGATACATATTAATAGATGATTAGTAATCATCTATTAATCTATCTTTTAAAAGTAATCAATTATTGATTACTTTTAAAAACTATTTGTAACTCCTAAACCACTCATAGTAAGCTGAAAACAAGTATTAAATTATTTGAAAATATGTGAAAGTTATAGCAGTCTAAAGTTTTTTTTTTTTTAATTACACAAATATATAGCTACAATCTTAAACTAAATTCCCATAATTAATTTTTGTATACATAATAATTTTATAACTACTTCAAAACAATGCATCTTTGTGCAACCATGGGAAAATATAAATTTGAGTAGGTATACTTTATATCCTACAATAGCAAAGTCAATGCATACTTATATAGAGGTGCTTTCACAATCCAAAAAGCATACATTTTTTTACCATGAAATTATTTATACATATACTAACACATTTTAGTGAACATTTCTTTTAAGCTGAATTATATAAATAAAATAAATAGATAGTTCAGTTGAAATAAAATTGTATATCAATAAATTTTAGGTAATTTTTATTATTTATTTTAATCTATTAAATAATACAAATTAAGATTTAACAAAAAATTTGATATAAACTAAAAAATATTAAAAATGTTAAGATCTAGGTAAGTATACAATTGCCTGAACTAGGTATTTAATCAACTAATAAAATAGTATTAATATCAATTACAAAAAGGTTGAACATACTTCGCTCCTCTAGTTAGATACTCTTGGTGAGCATGTAGAATTTAAAAAAAACGATAAATAATTTCTTAATATATATATTAATAAGAAAATTCTGAAAGAAAGAAGTTAATAATATAAAGAACAATAATAGTCATCATTTTCAACACACTCACTAATCTGACCCAAAGAGTGAAAAATATCAGTGGAGCTTCCTTGCCTTTACTTTACTTTTTTTTTATCTAATAAATAAAAAAAGGAAAAAATAATGAATGAAAAAAAAAATTATTAGAAAAATGTCTAATATTTTTTTTCACATTTTCAAAAATTCTTTCCAAAATATCTCTCAAATTATTTTCTATGAATGTTTAAATTTTCATAAAGTTTGGATTTAAAAAGTGATGCTTTCTGAGTCATTTTTGTCAAATATTGGGTAATTTCACCCCCCCCCCCACAAAAAAAAAATGAAGAATTGAGGAATTCAAAAAATAACCTCTCTAAAGTACCAACTAGAGGTAAATCTGGTTACAAAAAGTTGCTAATCAAAACTTTTGAACAAGTATTTCTATATGCAAGTGTTCACAGAAAAATAAAAATAAACATCATTGTAAAAATACTAGCTTTTTTACTTAGTTCAAAATTTAAAAACCGGACAATGGGTATTCTTAGCTTTTTAAGTGTGATTTGGTGGGTATATTAAATTTTAAAAAAAATGATAAATTATTTTTTGAATAAAACGATTCTGAGAGGAGCTTCAGTTTAAATAAAACAATTTTACTTAATAATAAAGTTTATTAATGTAACAAAAAATATTTTGTATTCAACCAATTTTATATCTGACTATTAAAATTTGTTTTCACATTTTCAAAATTTTCTTGAGCCAAAACATTATCATATTATTGTCTATCTATACTTAAATTTTCATAAAGTTTGGGTCAGGCTTTATTTTAAGGTGCAGTAGGACACTCAATGTACATTAAGAAATATAAAATGTGCAGTTGACTTAGCAAATATGTGCACTTTAGAGTTGTGATATGCAATTAAATTTGCTTTATAGAAGATATTTTCTTATTTTAATATTTGAACGAAAGAAGTTAATAATATTCTAAAAAACAATAATAGTCATTATTTTCAACACACCCACAAGTATCTGATCCGAAGAGCGAAGAACATCTGTGGTGCGAAGTATGTTCAGCTATCTTGTCTATACTTTTTTTTTATCTAATAAATAAAGAAAACAAAAAAAAATTTGAAGGGGAAAAAAAGTGTTAGAAAAATATCCTATTTTCTTTTCACATTTTCAAAATTTTCTTGCGCCAAAATGTTTCTCATATTATTGTTTATCTATGTTTAAACTTTCAGATACTATATAGCCTATTATATAAATATATATATATATATATATATATATATATATATATTAACAGGTACATAACAGGTAGAATATGATACACCTACTTACAAATTAATTATAATCACAATGCTAATTAGGTAAACCTATCCTAATTCAAATGAACACTATTAATGTCAACATACAGGATACCTACCATATGGAAATGTGCAGGTACCTTTTATATATGGTAGGTTGGAGGTATAAAGGTACCTTACCTATAGATATGAGAATATATTCTGAGGCGAAGTCACCTTTCGAAGGTAACTTAAGTGAATTCAATTGATTGCCAATCGACTCAACAAATAAATATTCAACGAGCATGACAAAAGTCTTAGTATTTTAGGTATACCACTTGTTTAAATCGTTACTATTTTGGTAGGAATAAAATAAAATAAAAAGGCCGGAAGTCAGGGTAGAGTGGCGTAGATTCGTCTCAGGCACGAACCAGATAGTTTACAGCGAAAGTAAGCAAGACGTCATTTTGTAATAGAGCAACCGCGGAACCGCGATAATGCAGTTCTGAAAAGATTGAAAAAGGATACCAATACTCAATACTTTGTTCTCCAACTTTTCGACGGGAATTGGTTTTCCAGCCGATTCCAATAATTTCCATAGGCCTTGGACTCCCATCGCGATAAGTCACGATCACAGATTCGATTCAAATTAAAAAAAAACACACTGAACAAAAAAAAATGAGGGAAAATAAAATCAAAACACGATTCCGAATAGTTTTTTCGAAAATAATATGTTGTTCGACCGAACCATAATGACAAACATTTTTAATTCGACAGCCTGAAGCCAGCTGCCTGCGGTATCCGTACTTAATTCTGTTTTGATAACGCAGGCGCCTTGTGATATACAGATAACAATTGACGACGTGATAATCAGATCACACAAGTCACAGAGTAATACGAGGAGCATCTAAATCATAGAGTAAGATAGAGGCGGCGTTCTGTTTTAATGTTGATTTCTATGTGGACGAAATTTTGCAGTGTAGCCATTTGAAAAATTAAAAATATTATACCGTTAATATTTATTCATAAAGCGCTGTCATGGTTGTTATAAATATTAAATAATTATAACTAAGGTTTGGATTTTAAAGCAAATGCCTCTTTTAGATTAGTGAAGAAGCTAATATTAGATTCTGAACGAAATGAAGAAGCTAGTGTTTTTACAATGATGTTTATTTTTTTTTCTGTGAACACTTATTCGTATAGATATACTTGTCCAAAAGTTTCGATTTGTAACTTTTTGAAATCGGATTTGCTTTACTTGGTAATTTAGAGAGGTCATTTTTTGAATTTCTCAATTCTCAGTACTTTTTTTTTTTGGAAAAAACTACTAAAAATTTGACAAAAACGACAAGGAAACCATAATTTTTTGATCCAAACTTTAAGTCAAAATTTAAACATAGATAAATAATAACATGATATATACCTATTTTCGTGCAAGAAATTTTTCTAACTTTTTGTTCATTATTTTTTTTTTCCTTTTCTTTATTGTTTCTAACTTTTTTTTTTCATTAATTTTTTTACTATAAATTATAGTATTATAAAATTCAAGTATTGTTTCATAGTACAACTTACTTGTGAAAACTAATATTTTTAGATTTAGATTTAGCAGTTTTACTTCTGTCACAAATATAACAACCAGGCATTTTTTATTAATTATGTTGTAAACACAGAACAGAATTACATAATACAAAACACTTACAAAAAATACAATTAATGATGCCAAATTTCAAACTGCAAAGACCAAGTCCATTAAAACAAAAATAGTGATTACAAATTACAGTATTATGGATTGTTATCATGTTTTTCAAATTTGAACACTGTCATCTAGCGGTGTATAGCGTAATCATTGGACTTTTTACGAAGGTCAATGACCGGTAGTTTGGCATCATCCTGATAATACAGTTTGAATTGGTAACGTCGCCTCTATATTACTCTATGATCTAAATACAGTGGAGTGCACCTTATGCCTACTGCGCATGCGTGTAATGTTTTTTCCACTATCATCGTATAAGGCTGTAAGTTATCAATACATTACATCAAAATCAAATCACTTATCAGTCTGTATAATCATAGATCATATAAGCATGAATGGGACCACACCCTTAAAAGGTTAGTCTTCTAAGACCGTGTATGGGACATATCCAATTGAAGCTACTATATTTTGCGTCCTGAACTGATGAGAAATTGAGGCCGTTTGTTTACGTTTAAATATTATTTTATTTAAATCAGCAAAATACCGCTTTAATTAAACTATTACTAACTCTTGTTAATTTATTTATTTCTCATCTAATATAAAAATAAAATGATTTAAACAATAAAAATTTTATTTTATTAAACTGTTTTATTTCTTGGTGATACATTCAACACTGGTATCACCTATCACATTGTAAAGAAACGGCCTCAATTTCGTAACACTTGATGACCGCTAATAAGACATTTATGTCCTATTATATATTATTATATATTATATTATATTATATTAATATTTTAGATTCTGAACGAAGTGAAGAAGCTTATGTTTTTACAATGATGTTTTTTATTTTTATTTTTTTCTATCTCTGTAAACACTTTTTTGTATAGAAATACTCGTCCAAAAGTTTCGATCAATAACTTTATAGATCCGAAATCGAACCCAAATGGTACTTTTGAGAGATCATTTTTCAAATTTCTCAATATTTTTTTTAAAAATGCGAAAAAACTGAAAAAAAATTGACAAAAAACGGCAAAATATGCAATCACCGCAATTTCCGTAAAATTGAAAATTACTTTTTGACATAACTTCTAAAATAATGCAGTTAGGGACTTGAAATTTTTATCAACCACTAAAAATAGTTACAAGAACATTTTATAAAAATTAAAAAAAAAATTGATTAATTTTGAGTTAAGTACAGCTTTTTAGAAAATTTCGGAAATTTCTCATTTTTTGTTAGTTATTATGTAATAAAATGTTTGATTTTTGATATTAAGACTTGAAAATTTAATATGATCTCACTGACATTATATGTCTAATGGATCTGACAAAATCTCAAAAATCGTTAGTCAATTTTTCTTTTTATACCCGTTTGAAATAAGAATTTCGACGAAATTCGTTAGTTTTACCTAAAATTACGCACTTTAACGTACATATAAGAAAATTGGCCCAACCGATTGTTTTGAAATTTGGTGCTTAGATAAAGAATTTCATTGCGAATATTTTGGTGCTATAAAATTTCTTACGGACAAATTAATCGAGTATTTTATTTTTAGATTACGGACACTAAAAGGTAGGTATTGTCTTATCTTACCTACATATTTTTCGACGCTAAATTTAATAGGATACAAGTCGATAATTACGGTGTGGCTTTTGACTGCCGCCCAAATACATTTCTCAAGGCCGTGACGCCTTATCAGTTATCACAGATTACACAAACTGCCATGTATATGTTAAGCCGAATTCGGCAACGCAACACACAAACACACAATATTCGGGTACCTACTCAATGCTACAACTCGACTCGACTCGAAAAAATTGTATAAAATACACTACTCACCCAACACTATTAAATAATAGTAGTTATTTGTTAAACATATCTAACCTACTATTTTATATTTATATAATTAACTTCCTTCGTTCAGAATCGTTTTATTGAAGAAATGATTTATCGTTTCTTTAAAATTCAATACATCCGTCAAGAGTATCTCACCTCACGCGCGAAGTACACACTTTTTTATTATTTATGTGTATAATATACATTGTTTAATTTATAAGATTTTAGATTTTAATCAATTCACTGTTGTATATCATATTATACATTAGAAAAGTTAATTTCTTTTTCAATACACGTTCCATGATGATATATATACAGTCAACATGCTACAAAATCAAATTTAATATTAATTAACTACTATTAGTTATTAGTTTATTTTGTCAAGAACCTACCTACCTAACATTCTTCATAGTGATTCTGTCATAGGTTGTGACTTTTTTCAAATAAGAATAAACGTACCTCGTATAGTCGCATGTGCTTGAGAAGAAGTTTTTAGTAATGTTCTTAGTTATTTAATATATTATTAGAACGTATTAAAATAACAATCCATGTAATAGTTTTATAGAAAACATTTAATACTTGTCATTGTTACATTTTTATAAAACTGATGAATCACTTAACAAATGCTTTGTAAAAATTAAATAAATTACTTAATTTGAAAAATATTTATTATAGTGTATAATAATTATGTGATTATGTAAATCGGTTGTATGATTAGGTAGCTGTTATTCAATATTTTTTCACAATGCTCGAGAAGCTTTAATATAACACATTTTTGATTTTTCTGAAAAAAGGTCAGGTGGGAAATATATTTCTCCAATATCCCCAATTACATACGTCACTGCATGCAAATATTGTATTTGAACTACAAATATTTTAATATTTTATTTTAGAACATTATTGTAACTTTAAGTAT
The DNA here is from genome assembly GCA_025469315.1 of Stegophylla sp. TES_Ste_2020. Lineage (NCBI taxonomy): Eukaryota > Metazoa > Arthropoda > Insecta > Hemiptera > Aphididae > Stegophylla > Stegophylla sp. TES_Ste_2020. The sequence goes on along the minus strand of JAIPRM010005083.1, from coordinate 13,646 downwards.
AATGTGTTAAATTTAATTATATGAATAAAATAATTTAATATAATAATAATAATTAAAGAGTTATAATAATTTACAGTTTGTCATTCAATTTAACCAAATCGTTAGATATATGTATAATAATAATTCACAGATTGTAATGTCAAAAAAGCATCTTAAATAATTTTAATTCTTAAAATAGATATGTTCAATTTCGAAACTATTTAAAATATATATATATATTTTTTAAATTCTAAACGAAATGAAGAAGCTAGTGTTTTTACAATAATGTTTATTTTTTTTTCTGTGTACAACTTTTTGTATGGAAATACTTGTCCAAAAGTTTCGATCAGCAACTTTTTGAAACCGAATTTGCCACTAGATTGTACTTTAGAGAGGTTATTTTTTGAATTTCTCAATTCTTCAATTTTTTTTTGTAAAAAACTACCCATAATTTGACAAAAACGACTCGGAAACCATCATTTTTTGATCCGAACTATATGAAAATTTAAACATGGATAGAAAATCATATAAGAAAGATTTTGGCGCAGGAAAATTTTGAAAATGTGAAAAAAAAATTTTGTACATTTTTCTAACGTTTTTTTTCTCATTTATTTTTTATATTATTAACTTTCTTTGTTCAGAATCGTTTTATTGAAGAAATGATTTATCGTTTCTTTAAAATTCAATACACCCGTCAAGAGAATCCCACCCGTCGTGCGAAGAATACCCCGACGTGCGAAGAATACCCCGACGAGCGAAGAACACCCATCGTGAAAAGTATGTCCGGCTTTTTTAAATTGTATTATTAATTAATCACTTAAATGATCATCATAGAACGTGTATTTAAAAAGAAATTAACTTTCCAAATGTATCTGATATGCATAATGATAAATAACAAACTTTTTAAAATCTAAAATCTTATAAATTAAACAATAAAATCATGTAATCATGTATTTGCAATTTTCGTATTATACGGATTAGTTATTTGATTTGATATGACGTATTGATAACATCTTAACTTGATAATAGTGAAAAAAATGCATAAGGTGCATTCCTGTATTTAAACCATAGAGTACTATTTCTCTATGATTTATACGCTCCTGTAATGCGGAGTGAGTCGTGTTGGTGCATCATTGATATTATATCAATAATTTATTATTGTATATTAATAGGCATTAATAGACATAATTTTTTAATGAAGTATTGACGTGACTATATTTAGTAGTTGATGAAAGTTTCAAGTTTCTAGCTACATTATTTTTGAAGTTATGTTGAAAAACAATTTTCAATTTTACAGAAATTCCGGTAAATGCCTATTTTGCCATTTTTTGTCAATTTTTTAACAGATTTTCCCTGTTTTTGCAAAAAGTATTGATAAATTTGAAAAATGACCTCTTTAAAGTACCATCTGGGCATGATTTTGGATCTATAGAGATACTGAACGAAAATTTTGGACAAATATTTATATACAAAAAAGTGTTCGTGTTCACTGAAAGAGAAAAAAAAATAAACATCATTGTATTATCATAAGAATCTTCACTTTACTCAGAATCTAAAATTAATAAAATTATAAAATAAATATAAAAATAATATTAATTTACAGAGTAAAGCAAATCATTATTAACAATATTGATTAAATATGTACTAGGTTCTAGGTAAGCGGTCATTTTACTTATGATTAAAAAAAAAAAAAAAAAATGGGAAAAACGGTTAGATAAAAATTGAACAGGCTTGGGTCTAGTCGGCCTATCCTGTGAACACGCCACTGAGATTTTCACTCAATTTTAACAATTATTTTTTGTAAGTATAAATAATATAAAAATATACTATACGAAATGGTGTCATATTAAATATTAGTTTTATTTACTACAAAAAAGAAGTAATGATTGAATAATTGAATACAGAATACTGTAACCGGAGAATTGGTTGAAGAGATTATTATAGTATTATATTATTATAAACAGTCACTTTTTACGACTTTTTATGTATGATACTGATCTCCCTCCAATCTCATTAATCGGAAACAACGAGTTTACTATGCTACTGACGTCAATCGTGTAAATATTATGGAAGTTCACTATAATTTGGACACTATAATATATAACACCTACTGTATATTTCCATTGACGTGAAGATTACATGGGAATACTTAGAACTAGCATCTATAGGTATTCGTCGAGGGCCCATATCCAGTTTTTTAATTATTAATTTAATCTGCTCGGGTTCGCTAATATACCTAAAACACGTCATTCAAATTATAGCTGCATAGTGCATATATAAATAATAATTAAAAGTTTCAAATTGAATGCGCATATACCTACGTAGATGTTTAAGCATACCTATTCATCTTCCAAACTTAATTAATTTTCGCTAAAATAACTGACAAATTTTTTTGAAATTATTTTGTACGTACAACGTTAATGGTAAAAATTGAAAATCTCTAGATATTTAGTAATTAATCCACACTTATTTACTCGTCGAACTCAAAACTCGATTGAAAATGTTGTTTTTAACCAATTTGAATTATATACTGAATGTTTTTTATGTTTTATATTTATATAAAATCTGTTTCAGAGTTTTTATTGTATTATTTTAGATTCTGAGCAAAATAGAAAAAAGAATGTGGCTATTAGTTATACGATGATAATATGCTTTAATTTTTAAATTCTCTTATGAATGTAATCGCATTTTCGGATAGTAAAAGTATTTTAAAAGAAGCGGTCAACTCTTAGGTAATACGTAAGAAATTGTGTCTACTTGGAATATTGACCCAGTCATGTTTTAAAATTCTCGATAGCGTAAGCATAAAACTATCAAATATTTGAATAAAACGGTGAATTATGCTTAAAACTTGATTTTCATTAAATTATTCTTAGACATTCATAGGAAAATAAAATCATCAAACAGATTTGTTACCCTTTTCAAAAATTTTTTATTACTTTAACGTTTAATATAGTAGTTATAAAGTATGTATTAGAAACATCTGTATTTTTTAAAATATCATTTAATACAATTTTAACTTAAGCAAGATGCTTTTTATTTTAGATTCACAACTTATTTTTCTATTTAAATTACAAGTTTCGTGAAGACTGACTGAACAAATTACTTTTTATATCTACGTTATTTTATGATTTTTTTTTCTCATTCAAAACCTTATTAAAAAAATAATAGAAGGCTAAACTTCCACCACCATTATCTTACCGGTTTTTATATTTGAAATTTAATGTTTTTAGTTTTATATGCTAATGACAATTATACTACTACCTATACAATCTTTACAATTTTGTAAGACATAATTACAGCAGTATTCATGTATTTGAGTTATAAAACTTTGAAATTAAGTTTACGCATCAGTAACGAATGATGATATAAGGATGTTAAATATTTTAAAGTGTATTTTTGGCTCATTAAATATTTGCTAAATAATTTAAGTATATTATTTCACGAATCATGTAGTAGTTTACCCACAGGTTTAACCTACAAGCACATTTCGACCGATTTTATTTTAAGCTGGTTTTAAATTTAACAACCGTAACAAAATCATAAAATTAAGAATAAACCAACGTCAAAAACCATAAAAAAACTTTTTTTTAAAAAAAAAAAAGGTATTTTATTGGTACGTATTTATTGGTCAGCATAAATTATTGTTTAAAAACCTTATTATCTGTAGACTACAGCAATGAATATAATAAGGTAAATTTATCTGGATAAATAATTAATTATCCAGAGTTTGAGCCAACGGGTACCTAGTTCTAGCCCAAATGGGTAGTTGTAAATTAAACAAGTAAGTTAATTCGATAAGAACCTAAAATACGTGGATCCCCGTGAATCGTGATCACGGTAAATTTTAAATCAAAATAGTTTATGACGGTGTATTTCAATTGTTTTCTTCAATAAAATTACATTATAAGAAATTGGTATCATAATGAGAAAGAGAGCCAATAAGAAATACAAAAAGTTTTATTCAATTTTATTTTAAATTTGACTAACAATTTTAAAAATTATGTTACTTTTTAATTCTTAGAATAAATTATACAATCACTTATCTCTCACCAATATTGCTGTGTAAAATGTTAACTTTTAGGTCAGTAGTTTCCAAATGGTAGTCCGCGGACCCCCAGTGGTCCTTTAGTCGATATTAGGGGGTCTGCTGTTGTGTTTGACAGTATAAAACTGATAATTTTTACTGTATTGTTTAAGAAAGTATATGTAGTATTCATAATACTAATAAAACTACTAAACTACATAATACTACTAAAAGATGTGTACAATTAAAATAAATCATTAAAATAATGTATTTCTTAATTTTTATGTTTAAATAAAATTGAAACGTATACATATGCAGAATGCAGAGAACTTCAACAAACATGTCCATAAAAAATGGGCTTCCAGTCCAATTTTAAGTTTTAGCTAATAGAGGTTTGTGGCTTACTACAAATTGGGAACTACTGTTTTAGGTGATATTGCGTTATAGTTTATAAATAAATTAACCTTTACTTTATTTGATAATATTATACGTAATTAATACCTAGTGTGATTTCCTAAGTGATTTATATTATTATAATCAATTTGAACATATCAACTAAATAAGTATTAGTAATTGAGTATCTACGTCGTATATTGAGATAGTAAAGAAATAGAAATTTTGTGAATATGTAGCAAAAAAATGTTTTAACATGCAAAATAAAAACACAAAAATATGTCCAACATTAGAATAAATAGTTAATATTAAGTAGTACTTACTTATAATCAAACCAATAAATATATCAAGGATGTGATTCATTTTTAGTATAATTTTGATGGAATAGACTCATTAATAGTTTTGTTCATAAATCTTTTTAAACCGTGTTACTAGTCGTTAGTCCCCACCAGACTCCACGATAGGCCGATGTTTGCTGGTACGTACAATTGTAATGTTTAGTCAGTCGTGTCAATCTCCGCCCAACACTCTTCATCAGGTCATCTTGTTAAAAAGAAGTTACAATATATAATTTAGATGTGCACTGACGAAACGTTGTGTGGTCGTGATATAAACGTTTTTTTAAAGGGAAATATCTTTGCTATTAAATAAGTACATAGGTACATATAATATTATGTTATTTTAATTAATTAATAATAAAAAGTTGATTGTTGATTCTATTTTATATATTTATTATTGTCGAGTCAATTATATCAAACTTTACTTGCTTTATAATTTTTATAGGTAACTATAGTTGTATATACTTACCTATAATAGGTTTATGAAATAATATGGAACATTATACGGTACTGTTTATTGTTACTTATACAATGTACAATTTTGTATTTAACATATAAGACTTAGGTACAATACGGAGGGTTAAAGATAATGTGATATACAATAAGAATTGATAGCAATAATTTGTAATGTTGGAAAATAATAATTTGTACTTTATACTCGGAATATCCATATTTTTTATTAATGTGAAAAAAGGTTTTTAGAATACGTATTTAAATAATCTTCAAAAAACATAATTGGGATATTTTGAAAATTGTGTATACGTTTTCAGCCTTTTTTCAGCTAATTTATACCAGATTTGAGATTTATAATTTGATGGTTTAGACATAAAAACAAATATATTTTAAATCAATTAGAATTAGGTACACTGAATATTTGAGTAGGTACAATTATTTTAGTTTTAGGTACATGTATATAAAAAATCATATCGTGTGTCATTTATACCTCGATTGAAGATAAGAACCTATATTATGTTCATAATATTTATTATACTCAAGCTGCTCAAAAACAACGTTTTAAAATTATTTAATCACAAATTTAAAGCTGTTTGTCAAGTTTGGTAAAAAAAAAATTTTTTTGTAAATAAAAAAATGCATTAAAAATATATTCGAAATATGAACTTAAAAAATTTTTTTTAAAAAATATACAAAAAAATAAATAAATACAAAAAGCATTCGAATACTTATATATTGGTGCATGTACTGAAATACTCAACTCCACTGAAAATAAGTAGGTTCTAAGTTATATTGACAATAGCAATGGTTCCTAAACCACAAGGCACTTCTCACTTCCTTAGGACCATTTTTTTTTCAGAACATCGAATGATTTAAAAGTTATTTCAAGGAATATTTTCCAAAAAAAATCAAATAGTAATACGGGATTTAAAAATTGTACAATTACAAAATAGGAACAATTATTATTAATCCACAGACCACAGTTCATCCATTTCTCTACTACGAATGATATTTATTTCGTTGTCACTATTGGGATTTTTGAATAAAAAAAAGAAGCATTCATATCCTGAAGTTCCTAGTAAAGTTTTACTGCTGATACTATTTGTGACTTGTCATTTGTGTGAATTAAGACTTTGGTCTTTCAAAAATTTCTCTACTAAAATCAAAATTCAACGTAGAAAAAATTCATGTTGCAGAAACAACATTGATTCCTAATTTTGAAACATCGTAAAAGTAAATAAAAATATAAAATGAATATTGAGTAACCTATTTAAATTTACATTATTCACGGGTGGCAAAAATTTTCCTTATTTGCAAAGCATAGATAAAAAAGTTTGATAGTCACTGGTCTATAAAGTTTCAGTACAAATAAGTAGGTAATTATTAATTACTAGTCAGTTATACAAATTGAATCCTTATAGTCGTCGTGCCCATCTAATATCTACAATTGAATAATGGAAAAATTTATTTTTTAGATTCTGAATAGAGCAAAGAAGATAGTGTTTTTACAATGATGTTTGTATTATTTTTTTTCTTCTTTTTATGTGTATACGTTTTCGTATGGAAATACTTGTCCAAAAGTTTCGACCTACAACTTTTTGAATCAAAATTTTGCTTTAGATAGTATTTTCAAGAGGATTTTTTTCTAAATTCTCAATAGTTTTTCAAAAATTTGAAAAAAAAAAATACCTAAAATTCTGTTAATAATGGGATATAAAACTGGATAAGTAAAAAATCAATTTTATTTTTGTTATTTTAATAAACTTTATAATTTTTAAATAAAATGTTTAATATAAAACTGAAGCTTAACTCAGAATTGTTTTATCAAAAAAATTATTTACTGTTTCTTTACAATTTAACACACCTATAAAGTTCCACCCGAGTAGTGAAGAATACCCATGGTACGAAGTATATCCGATTTTTTAATTTTAAAACATTAAGTAAATAATTTTCCTTAAATTGCAAATTTTGAAATTATTTAAAATTTTTCCTTCTATAATTTGAGGTTTGTACTAATGCAATTAATCGGGTGAATTATTATAATATTCAAAGCGTTTTTATTTTTGGCTAGTATATTATTATTGAGTTCTGTAATATTTTATCAAATTACATTTTTAGCTACTATTTGCTGAATAAAGGAACGAATTAATGTAAAAATTCACTAGAGTTAACCAATTTAAATTCAAATAAGGTATTTTAGATAAAAACGTGGTTAAATTATATACTCATATACTCAGGTACATTATAAATTTAAAGCTAATCAGGGAAAAAATAAATATTTATTTAACTATGTTTAAGAAAATATTTTATTTAGTTAATATTAATTTTTATAAAAAAAAAACAAAAATGTGAATTATTTCAATAAATAAACAATGGTGGAGGAATAGAGTAATTTAGAAAAATCATCTAAACGCCCGGTAGTGTATTTACACCTAACTTAATTTTCCTAGACGTTTTTAGAAGAGTACGTGTATAAATTATTACGGTGCTACAACTTGAATAATTGGTAGGAATAGTTCGGGATGTTCACACGTTCCAATTTACGAATCAAACGTTGTTAAGACTACAGAAACATAATAATTTCATCTTGTAAACATAAATAATTACGTTCCTAATTGTTATAATTATTATTATACTGTATTCACTATTAATAGTAATAATAAATTTTAATTGAATAAAAGTGTTATTCAAAATAAAATGATTTAGAATAGGAGGTACAATAATGATAGCGACAAAAAAAATAAAAATAAATTCTACCTATTAAATAAGTTCGTCATACAAAGACAGGAAAAAAATATAAGAAAATAAACAATAAATATATGCGGGTTACTGCAATTGAATTAATTGTGGTAATTCAACTTTACCGCTATACAATATTAATTAATAAAAAGTGAACAATGCATCCAATTTACTTTATAAAATTATGAACAATATTTCGAAATGTGGTACGTAGGTCGCCTCGTACAGCTCTTCATATTATATGCACAGTTATAAAAATAAGTCAGAATTTTTTTTCTGATTGTGCGAAAATCTTAACGCACAAAATTAAATCACGAACAGCTTTGCATCTCCCCTTCGCTTTCTTACCAACAATTGATCAATACAATCTATCTATTGCGGCTGCAATACGGTCCTTATCGGCGGTACCTTTTTAGGCGGACGACTGCGCGCGCTATATTATTTTTACTTATATGCAACGTTGCCAAATATATAATTGTACTACATAATATAACGTTTTCATACTACATATAACGCACAGTTCAATATTGTGCTCATCCACCGACATTTGTTGTTATAACTACCCTAATGGAAACTCCAGGCAGAAACAGTTACCAAATTAGCAACCATTTCCAAAGGAGTAATTAAACCAAAATCAAAGGAAGAACAAACAAAAATTGAATTTTTGTGTGATCAATACAAAGAGTATGTTGAAAATAAAACGCCGGAAAATTTATTAAAATATTTGGACGTAGTTGGAACTAGGTATCGGGGTTTTAAAATTTAATTTAATTTTTTTTTGAGTTTTATGACGTAGACTGAATTTGTATCTATTTGTAGTATAATTATAATAATGTATTAAAAATAATTATTAAATTACTTTGGCAACGTCGCATCTAATTTCACACGCAGTCGTACGCCTTTGAATGATCTAAATCATGTTCTTTGTTATTCCGGCATCTCGCGCAGTAGTATACATAAAAAGTTAATCCGCGCGCAATCGTACTCCGGCGTCTATTGCCTACATAAAATAACCAGTGCAGCAACTATCAGGGGTGCAGGGAGTAAATCTGTCTCTGATAGGACTACAGGAGTTATTGATAATTATTATTATATAAAAAATATAATGAATTTTTATATAGAATAAAATATAATATAATATTCTGTTTCAAATCAATCGAATTGCGATATTATCGACTAGGTAGATTAAAACTAGGAACAATTTTTATTATTAAATAATATTACTTAGTAATATTATGCTTTATATATTATTATGGTATATTTTTACGTTAAACTGTTTGACTAAGAGTTTTAATATTATGATTTGTTTGTATATACGAAATGAATAAGAAACGAAGCCCAGAAAAATATTCAACAAACCATGTTGAAAATATAATTTATAAATAAATTTAAGTATACGGTTAAAAAAAGCTGGACATACTTTGCTCCTCATATGTGATACACTTGGTGGGTGTGTTGAATTTTAAAGAAACAATAAATAATTTCTTCAATAAAATAATTCTGAACAAGAATGATAATAATTGTTAGTTTTATATTACATATGTTTAACATTTTAATAACAGAATAATTCATATTTATTTCATTATTCATGAGAATTATCGATTTTTCCGTGCTTTTAAATTTAAATCACTTTTAATTAGAAATTGATTTAACTAATTTTAACATAAATATAATAATGAGTAGATATACACAAGAGTAAACCTGTGTATATTTTTTCACCTCAAATAAAATAAATTGAACATATTATGACTTATGAAATAATAGCAAAAAGAAAGATACCATTTTTCTTTTTTTTTTTTGGTTGATTCTCATTTGAGTCGTAATTCTAACCATAAATGATTGTAAATTGTATTGATTGATTTAACCTTTAACAAAATGAAACCACTGGTAGAAAAACACGTGACAAATCTTTTAGTGAACAACAATTTTCTCCTAGTTATGGATTAAAAATGTTATTAAAAAAAAATTATAAAAAACAAGATATTTCCAACATTCTATATTTATCCCTATAGTGGTTATATTTTTTAAATTATTTTTTTCAGGTTGTATAACACTATTGTCGATAATGGGAAAAAATTTCAAAATTTTAATAGATACTATTGAAGTTACGACTAAGTTTCTAAAATCGATTTAATGAAAATCTGGTTTATGGTATATTTTACCGTTTTTACTCTATTTGTCTGTAATTTTTCGTTACGCTTGGCAAAACTATTAAGAATGACGAAAAATGACCTCTTTAAAGTACTACAAGAGAAAAATTTTCTATCAAAAACCAATGCTTCACATATTGATTTGAAAACTTTTTCCAGTACAAAATTTGTTTTTACAAAAATAATTTTTAAAAAGTGTGTATTTCGCACTTTAGGGTGTTTTTCACACCTCGAGTGTGATAGTATTGACGGGTGTGTTGAATTTTAAAGAAACGATAAATTATTTCTTCAATAAAACTATTCAGAGCGAAACTTCGTTTAATATACAATAATAGTAATTTTCAATATTTTAGACATTTGTTATTTAATAACAGAGTAATCCATGTGCAATGCGTTATTCGTGTAAATGATCAAATTCGTGTAATAAGTTACCTACTTAATAATAAATACCTACTAGTATCACCAACTGGTCGACATTCAAGCAAAATAATAAAATTAATTAATTTTTATGGGATTACACACGTACACTGATTTTACATATTAATTATTATACTGATATGCGCACGCATTGAACTTAAATGTTGAACTAAAAATAATTTTGTTACATACATAAATCATTAACAAAAAACTAAAATTGATTTTTCATATATTCCCCTACATCTAATGAATATTCCATAAATAATTTTAAATTAAAATAAAAAATATTTACTTTATAACAAAAAAAATTAAAGCGGCTCTAATTATCGCAAATCAACATTATTAGCTATTAAATAATTTGTATTAACGTTTATCGTGTCGCCTGTGGTCTGTCAAGATTAAAAAAGGGCAAAAAATTATTATTCACCGGTTAAGGATTGAACCCAGTACCGCCGTATCCGAGAAATACGGATTAGCCACGAGATTATAAATGCAATTAAAATTTATTATTAAAAAAAACCATTGAAATAGTAAGTATTTAATACAATAACCGAAAATATTGAATTTTCAAAATAAAATAATTACACAACTATTGATCCACGCAGATTTTAGTTCACACCGTCGTACTCAGCGTCGAAAAATACATAAGATGGCGATAAAACATCATTCTTCTTGAGCGTTCGCAAACAAGGAATGTATCATATTTTTTGTCCGTATTTTCTTCGATTTTTTTTTTTATTAGCTAAACCTTTGTAAAATATTTAATTATTCTCCCGACAAAAATTTAATTGCAGCAAAATATTCGCAATGAAATCCTCCACCATGTATCGAGTTTCAAAAAGATTAGTTGAACCAATTTTCTTTTATGTACGTTAAAATGTATAATTTTAGGTAAAATTAACAAATTTCGTCGAAATTTTAGCTTCAAACGGTTATAGAGAAAAGAGTTGAATCATGATTTTTGAAATTTTTTCAGGTCAGTTAGACATAATATACTATGTGAGTGAGATCATATTCAATTTTTAAGTTTTGATATCACAAATTAAAAATGTTATGAAATAAAAACGTATAAAAAATGAGAAATTTCCTATTTTTTCAAAATGCTAATTTAACTCAAAATTGATCACATTTTCTTGAAATTTTTATGAACTGTTAAAATTTAGACGTATGCTTCTGTAAAAATTTTGATAAAAAACGAATCGGTGTACGCACTGCGTCATTTACAATATAAAATTTATAGCAATTTATAACATAATAAAGTTTATAACAACAATTTATTATGGTTTAAAATTAGGTACAGCGCAAAGTAAAGCGAAGTAAAGTATAAAGTAAAGTAAAGTACCTATAGACAAGAAAGCTGGACATACTTCGCACCACGGATATTTTTTGCTGTTCGGGTCAGTTACTTTTAAAGTGTGTGTATAATTAAAAAAAAAAGCGATAAATCATTTCTTCAATAAGACGATTCTGAAAGAAGGATGTTAATAATATAAAGAAGAATAATAGTCGTCATTTTCAACACACTCACCTAGAGTATCTGACCCCTAAGAGCGAAAAATATCCGTGGTGCGAAGTATTTCCGGTTTTCTTGTCTATACTTTACTTTACTTTTTTTTCCTAATAAATAAAATAAAAAAAAAATTAAAAAAGAAAAAATAGTGTGGAAAATGTCCAAATTTTTTTTTCACATTTTCAAAATTTTCTTGCGCCAAAATGTTTCTTGTATTATTGTCTATTTATGTTTAAATTTTCATAAAGTTCGGATAAAAAAATAATGGTTTCCGAATCTTTTTTGTCAAATTTAGGTAGTTTTTTTTTTTTTCAAAAAAAAAAATTGTAGAATTAAGAAATTCAAAAAATGACCTCTCTAAAGTACCAACTAGAGGTAAATCCGGTTTCAAAAAGTTATTGATTGAAACTTTTGGACAAGAATATCTATACCAAAAAGTGTTCAAAGAAAAAAATTAATAAAAAAATTAAAAAGAAGAAGAAACATAATATAAACATCATTGTAAAAACACTAGCTTCTTCACTTCGTTCAGAATCTAAAAGTAAAAAGTGTATGGTACCAAAATTGATAAAAAAATAGACTCCGATTAAGTATGAAATGAAACACTTATTATTTACCTTTTATTGACCTAATTTTTTAAACTAATCATAAAACCTTTACATGGTACAATAATTAAAGTTGTTTCTAATAGAAATAAGTTTGCAGCTTAATACTATTAATGACCACATGCCTTTTATACGAATAATAGTTAAGGTTTATAAGTATGAAATATTTCCTTCACATGATAAAAGTATACGTAGTTATTTGTAATAGAATTTAGTTTCCAGTATTTTTCATTCATATTGTGTCAAATATAAAAACAAACTTTTGCTCACGTGTATTTTATTATAGTAGATAAAGATACTTGTAGTATTTTCACGTTTATGATGTACAAATAACAACCAATGAAGAAATAGTTTCAGATACCTACTATATATTTATTAATATATTAATAATACCTATACATTCAATAGGTAATTACTATCGTCTGTACTATCGCAAATTCAATTTTTTGTACTTCATACATCATACTCGTTCACATGTTGACATTTAGATACGCTTAGTATGCATCGTTAAACTAGCCACAACCCAGTGCGTACGACATATGCATATTGTGTTAAGAACAATACGTTCATGGCAGGGCTTATTCTAAAGCGCATTTGGGCTTATTTTGCGTAGTTGAAAAGTTAAGATGCGTAGCTGAAAACCAATTATTGCGTAGTTGATTTGCTTACGATAAATTTATTTTGATTTTAATAATTAATAGACAGATATAATTACGTCTTTTTAGTGTTATCCATCAATATATTATCTAAATATTGGGGAGGGTGGTCCAAAATATATTTTGTAATTTTTTTCAATACCGAATTAAGTTCTATCATTTGACTACATTTATGATAAAATCAAGATTTATTATTCTTGAAATAGGTACCTATACAAATGATACAGTAAGTAAAATATATGCTATAAAAGCGTTGTGTCATTTAATCCTTAATATTGTTGAAGATTATCAACCAAGCAAGAAAAATAAAATAAAATTATGAAAATAAAACATACGTATATTAGATCTTAGAACATTATAAATCCATAATATTATAAAG
>JAIPRM010005082.1:0-21333 GCA_025469315.1 Stegophylla sp. TES_Ste_2020 | reverse complement strand
GAAGAATTGAGAAATCAAAAAAATGACCTCTCTAAAGTACAATCTAGAGGCAAATCCGGTTTCAAAAAGTTATTGATCGAAACTTTTGGACAAGTATTTCTATACAAAAAGTTGTACACAGAAAAAAAAAAGAAAAAAAAAGAAATAAACATCATTGTAAAAACATTAGCTTCTTCACTTCATTCAGAATCTAAAACGAATTAATCGTTATACAATTTTATAAATAAATACTTACCAAAAATTTAAAAAAAAGTCAAAAATACCAAAAAAAATTACCTTATTTAACCAATTACCAACTAATAAAATATAATACAAATAAAATATTTTAAAATATAAAATCTTTTTTCCTATCAGTTTTTGCAAAAATACTTCGCAATATATTTTGCAATTATTTCATCTATGTCAACATATTGATGTTGATGACATGAATAATCGCTAATCCAGAGAGCCTTCCTTGTAACATATTCCATCGCAGCCAAGTTTTTATTCTTTTAAGAGCTGAAAACTTGTTTCTGCCGAAGCTCTACTCCGCGATAAAACCACTGTAGTATAGCCATAGATTAAAATATATACTATATTATGTATTAATTAATCTATAGTATAGTCTCTAGCTCATAGGGTAGTTAATTTAAAATAGATTGCAAAATTCCCTCGCCCTGTAAACCAAAGTGAGTTGATATAAATGTGTTAAAATAGATATAGAATTGGTTACTGGTTTTATCGTAAAAACTGCGACTGTTAAACTGTTTTGATCCAATAGCGAAAAAACCACCTGAAAAAAAATTACAAACGGAATATTTGATGTCTTTTTTTGCGAACGGGAGGGGAAATTACCCCCATTGCCCTTCCCTTGTATCCACCGTTGTGATCTATACCCATATCCCCTACTCCCTCATGAGAGCGCTTGTGGATTCGTACGTACAGTCTTGGTGAAAATTACGTTTTTTATTCTTATTTTTGTCCTCCAAAATAATATTTTTTAAGTGTAATTACTGAGAAAAAAAATTGCTTCCTTGCAGGTAATACGTATCGAATCGATAAACTTTGCATATAAAATTAATAAATGCATTTTTAAAATAATTACTGTATTTTCGGCTGTTAAGTGTTATGTTATTCACGTTTTATGGACAACTACAATGTGTAATACACGAAATGATTTGCGCTGTGATACGTCGTTTAAATTTTTCGTTAGATTTGGTACTTGTAGATAATATTGAATAACATACACTGCACTTATAGTTTATGGTTATTACAAACCCGAAAATCGTGAAATTTGCACTGAGTAGTGTTCTACAATAACCGGTTCGAGCACAATGTGTTGCACTATTAATCAAGCAGCTGCAGGAAATTTGCATAGTCATAAATTCTAAGTACCTAAAAGCAACATATCTATGAAAATGCACATGATAATATTTCGCCGAAATATATTATTACATTTTAACCGAGAAATATAAAAAAAAAAAAATAACGGATGAAGTTTTTACGTCCTCACAAAAATCGTTTCTCACACGGTAAATACATATTTTTTTTTGCAAGTTATCATACGGAATTTTCGTCTATTGAGCAAAATGCATATATAGATTTATCAGTTTAATTATTATCCATGTAAATTATCATACATTTATAAATTTAATTGTATTAATAAATATTTTGATGAATAACTTACGAGTTCGAAACGTCTAGACGAAAGCGTATAGGATGAATGCAAAAAAAAAAAGTAAAAGTACTTATTACACATTGGGAGACGCTAAAAATAATGAAACTATGTATGAATACACATATATCCAAATATAGTTTTGTACAGTTTGCAACAGAAATCGTAAATACCTAACGCAATATATATTATTTTATATTATGTACATAAAAACGAGCAAAGCAATTTTAATTAAATTTGTTAAATTTTCACCTGCCACCAAAACTTCTGGCATAAATATAATATTGAAAAATTTTAACGAGGTAATTACTCAGAAATGCGCTTTTGCAATTTTATTGATAACTACCTAAATTCGATTTACCAAAATTTAGTACAAATAATTGTTTTAATCAATAATTAAATTCAATCAAGAAAAAAACTTTGATTAAACCGCACAAAGATCTTGATTGTACACGAATTTCTTCTAATTTTCGAACAATATCAAACCAGAAACATTATTTTAGAATTTTTTAAAGTGGAGCAAAAATGTCAATCGGCCCATAGGTACCCGGAAAAAGAGCAAGACGGAGCATTAGCTCCCCTCGACTTCTCAAAAGAGATTTTTACTATTATTATTGTTTAAATAAATAATTGATTAATATTTTGTTTCTATAGATTTATAAATTTGAAATAATTAAAATAATTTTTAAAAACAGCATATTTGTTATGAAAATCTACAAAGTAATGATTAGGGCTGCAAAAATTCAGTAGAAAACATTAAAAAATGTATATAAAATTTAAAAAAACACACCTAAAATGCTAAAAAATTCATTTGAAATTATTATTAAATTCACTAAAAATTACAATTTTAAAATCGAAGAAATTGTCGTCTCAAAAAAAAAAGATTAAATTGTATTTTGATGTTTATGTTTGTACTAATTTTACTCAGATACACATTATTAAAAGTAAATATAAATCCGTAGGTCTACTCTATATTTTTCGAATTGTGACAAATCATACACTATATAATCCATACATACAGCTTGTGTAAAATATATAAAATTTAGAATATTATTTTTCAATTTTAAATATGACGTTATAGGTACGTCATACCTTGTAAAAAAAAAAAAAAATTGTGTAAAAATGTTTATTAATGGAATTTGATAAAAAAAAAATACCATAAAATTGATTAAAAAAAAAAAAAATTAGATGAATTATCTAAAAAAATCAGATGAATTACCTAAAAAAATCGTCAAAAAGTGGAAATTAAAAGTTACGAAATTGAATTTGTTGTTACATGATTCACATTTTGTGTTTAGAAAGCTACGTTTTGTATTAAGCTAAACAAAATGCGGTTTCCCACAATTTCCTGCTGAGTCTTAGTGATAAATAAAATACAATTTCGACATATTTTGCAATGCTGTAGTATTTGGTATTTAAATTACCATGCCCCTCTTCGAAAAAAATTCTGTGGGCACCCATGCATCGGTCCATGTTGGTATTATAAATCACAGAGCCACTTGCTATTATAAACATAATATCCTAAAAGTATTTTTTAATATACACTCATAATATGTGATATACAATATACATTATATATATAATATCTATGATGATACCTAGACAAATAGTCATTGTTTTGTTTGAACAAACGGGCGCGTGCGTGTGTGTTCAACAAAACAATGACTAGTTGTAGGTATCATCATGGATATTATTAAGTGAATGCATTAATGTCTATACAAACATAAATTATGAAATATAAGTATGGTATTACTATTTAGTTTTAGACTCTGAGTGAAGCGAAGAAATTATATGCTTACTGGATGAGCTTGCAACTTGTTTATTTTGTGTATATATTTTGTATTTTGTTGTTCCAGAAAATAAATGTATTATTATTATTTCTTTTTGAGCTGTTTCAAAAATCTTAGTATGTTGTAAAATTAAAAATTAAAAATTGATGCAGATTATTATAGCAATTAAAAATATAAAATAATACTAATTAAAATGAATATATACAATTTAATAATTTACTGAAAATATCATTTGTTATCGTTGTATCATTTTAAGTAAAATTTTAAAAACAGTCGACTCTGTAGTATAATTTGAATGTGTAATTTTTTTTTTTTTTAATGAATTAAACGCAAATGGTTATTAATTAAACATAAAACAACCATTACAATTAGCTCATAAGAAAGTAATATTTTTAATTTTGTTCGTCTTCATGATGTAAATATAATGTATGTGTGTCTGTGTGTAGAGTACTAAAGCCGGTAGATATTTTGTAGGTGTATATTATTTTATGTACATTAAATTTATAATGAATATATACGTATTAATATTCGTATTTCGCCGAAACGCAAAAATCTTGTTTCAGTAATTCATGTAGGTAATGTAGGTATAAGTATTTTGTTGACTATAAAATATAATGAATGGAATTATTTGAGGTCAATGGACAAGATTTCTTCGTATCCATTGATCAGAGTCTGGTTGGGTATATTTACGTGATTCTTTATTCACTATGAAATAATGAAACTATTAAATAAAATAAATATATGTAAAATTTCAATATACTCATGAATTTTACAAATATATTCTCTTAAGTCTATTAATTTAATACAGTTTACTTCATGTAATAATCATTTATAGGTTCCAAAGTAAATAATTACGAAAATAGACAGATTTAGCGTAGTCTGGTTATGTAGTGTTAATTCTGAAATTAAATTCGATTTTTATTTAGAGAATAGTTTTTTGTTATGGAATTTTGAAATATGGTATCAAAGATTAATGAAATAAATCCATAATAATCCTTTAAATTTTATCGTAATAAATGATACCGCAATTGTTTTTATTACAGACTATAACTGTACCCGTTGCCCGTGCACTTCGATGCTCGAAAAAAACCTGCCTGTCAAAATCAGTTCATAAACAGAATAAACTCTTCAATTTTATTTATTTAGATCATTGTGTTTTTCATGCCTACCAAAGCATTCGAATGGTCCTTTTAAATCCCATCAAAGTTAGTCTAACCATTTCAAACATTAGCTCGTACAAATAGAATAAACCTTCCGTTAAACGTAAAAATCAGTTCAGGTCTTACAAGAAGAATTATGAACTCTTCAACTGTATTGATTTAAATCATCATGTTGTCATTGTTACTGTAATATGATATACTTAGTATACTTTAAATCGTCTAAATCTCATCTAAATCGACTTAATCGTTTCGAAAATTAGCTCGTGCAAACGTTTATAAACTTTTTATTTTGTATATACATACAAGTTGCTTTTAGGCTATTATTGCTACCATAGTTACCAAATTCAACAAATTACATAAACATGAAATCACGTTTTATGCTATTTCAGACCTTTGAAATTATGTGAATTTTTGAAAATCCTTTCTTATTGCACCCCTACATAATGATACGAACAAACTTACGAAAAAATTCTACTAAATTTAATATTTTTTCTCTTTTAACTCCTTTCCGAAAAATTCTACAAATATAATAAACATTTTCAATTTTTTACCTCTTTAACTACCGTAGGGATTGAATTTTTGATATTAAGGTAATTTATATTTTATTATTTAAATAACAGGGTATTTACTCTAAGCATCCAAAAAATCTGACCAAGAAATAATGTACCCCATTTTTACTTTTAGAATCCCCTTAAGAGTTAAGTGTGTAAATCCTTTCTTATTGGGTCTCTATATAATTAACCAAAATTACTGACCAAATTTCATATTTATAGTTCCAGCTGTTCCGGTTGTTTTATCCCATTTAACCCCATTAGGGGTTGAATTTTCAAATAACCTTTCTTTCTGAAGCCTAACCTAAATGGTGTGGTACAAAGATACCCTGAAAATTTTGAAAAAATCAGCACGTCAGTTTTGGCTGTGCGGTGATTCTCAATCAGGACTAAGCCTCTTATATTATAGACACCCCCTTTTAACCCCTTTAGAGACTAAATAATAGAAAATAAAGTCTTAGATATTTTATTATTTGTGTTACATAGTATATACCTATGCTAAATTTAAAAAAAAATTGACCAAAAAATAACGTGTTCCATTTTTACCCCTTTTAACCACTTTAGGGGTTGAACATCGCAAAATCCAATCTTACTGTACATCTCCTACCTATATACCTGCCAAATTTCAACTTCATAGGTCAAGTGGTTTTCGGGATTTTGTGTATAAAAGAAAATACCACTCTATTTTATAGTTTTATATATTATATAAACGATTATTGTTTATTATTATTATTATTTTAGTTACATATTTTTGTTCCTAATATTTGTTATATATTTTAAAAATAGGATAAAAATTTTAAAAAAATGCAATGTACAATTTTTCTCAACAAAAAAAATAAATAGACACAAGGCACACAATGCACATTATGCATTACCTGTTGAATTATACTAGGCATATATTTTTTCTCTACCAACATTTATCGGCGTTTCGTTGATTTTATAAACTACAAATATATTACATATACTATTTGTAGTTATTTTAATTATTACATTTTGGAATATTTTTAACGAACGACAAAAATCTAACACGGCCTCAAGCACAATCAGAAAACAATTTCAACAATATCATGTATAATGCAAGGATGGCACCAACTTCAATTTAGTCGTAATGTTATTTTATCTATTATATTATACAATAAAATTTTTTTTTTCTTGAAAAAAATATGTAAGTTTATTATAATATAGGTACCTATTTTATGTCATATTTAAAATATGTGTTTACATTTAAATTCGTATTTTAAATGAGGTTTGATTAATTTTCGAAGCTAAATATAAAGCGGAAATGTAAAATTATAAACAGTATAAGACAATAAGGAAATTATAGTATTAAATTCAGGAGTCAACTTAACGTATAGTTTACCATATAATATTGGGTTCCCCATCAAAATATCCCGTGCATCAAAATATCCCTTATTCAAAATATCTCCGTTCGAAATATCCTCATTCAAATTATCCCATATTATAATTTATTTTTTAATTACAAATGTATTACACAAAAGTTAAGATTTATGATTGCATAATTTTTATTTACATAATATATGCTTCCAAACAGTATAAATTATTTTACAATAATTATTAACGAGTATATGAAAAAAAAAAATAAAAGGCGGTTATATTAAAAATGATAATTTTTTTGACATATCTACATTTTATTTATTTATTTATTCCACTCAGAATGTAAAACTACATCAATGTGTTTCTATAATATACGAAAATTACAAAATATAAAATATATTATTTAAAAATAATATTCTTAGGACATAGATCATTTGTTTAAATAATTTAAAAATTACGGACCCCTTAACTATACATGGTGTAGGTAATGTTAATTTAACATACTCGTATTAATTTGAATATGAGATTTTTCTAACGAGAATATTTAGAATGGGAATATTTTGAAAGTGGGATATTTTGAGCGTGGGTTATTTTGAACGGGGATATTTTGAGCGTGGGATATTTTGAGGGTACACCTTAATAATGAACCGAGATCAAATGGTTGAAATAAGTGCAATTACGAACGTACGATGTTAGTGATAAACATTGTTTTGAAAACTACGCAACTGCAATATTTTTTATATTTTTATCAAATAATATAACTCTTAATGACAATTATATTGATGGCATAATAATTTAGTGTCAGATTAGACTTGTATATTGATTTAATATCATTTTCAACGTAACAGCTCCGTGACATTTAAGTAAATGTCAATATAGCTTTTGTTTTCAAATAGACGGCAGATTATTTTAAAAATTAATTGAATAATAAATTACAATGATATAACACGGATAATCGATATAATTTAATTGTGACGTACGCGTTGTTCGTCATCATCACGGAGGAAGGAAACAATGTCGGGATTCAATGTCCGAGGATAGTGTTGCGCGGTATATATTGCTGGACGAAGAGATTTAACGTTTTTACTGTTTTCCGAATTATTAACTCATCACTCAACACTGACATCGAAAATCTTGCTCCGAGTCAGCAAGTTTTGTGTCTTCAGACAAATACCGATATGTACTTATGATTTTTATTCGCTGTATTTCGTTGCTGATTACAATAATATTGTGTATTATCCTCGAGACTGAATATTCGCTTCATCGTGACGTAATGCAACTCGTAATCGACAACTATTGGCGTTAATTATTTCTTCAAAAAATACGTGAGTTGCTTAATATTTTTATGAAACTCACGAAATCAGTTGTTAGATATCATATCGTTATAATAATTTTTGAGACATTGATTTTACCGCATCAAAATTACACGCGGATAATATCGATGTTACAATCATTGTCATAAAATGTTATATAAACAATCGGAGAAAAATTTCGGGGGAAGGGGTTTGACAGAATAATAATTTATACCAGGGGTGGCCAAATTGTGGCTCGAGAGCCGCATGCGGCTCTTGTCGTGATTGAATGTGGCTCTCGTTCTATTTTTGAAAACAATAATAAACTTATTTAATAATTTAATATTTTATTTATTCATGACAATTTTAAATTTTGAATTATGGCTTTAAGTGTGTAAAGTTTGAATTTGTATTGACATTGTACAAATAACTGTTTAGCATAAAGTTAAATATTATGTATTATTGTTAAGATGATAGTTAAATATGAAAAATATTTGGATTTGGTTATTTTTATCATCGCAAGAAAATGTCATTCCAAAAATTGATTTTAATTATATATGCTCACAATTATTGATGTTAGGGTTCTTCAAAATAGAGATATTCATACAAAATTCCGTAACGGAGTGACGATTATTTTTAAACTTTTTATACTAAAATTCTAATAGTTCTATTCCATAACTACTGCAATGAGATTCAATACTGGACATTTGTTTTCAATAACATTCACTAAAAATTAATTTAAATGACTTTTTTTGGCTCTTGATATAATTTTATTTATCCGTGCGGCTCGTGAACATATTCATGTTGGCCACGCCTGATTTATACCGTTAATTTGTGATGTACAGCTATTATATAACGTGCATTTACTGCATTTTTGAAATAACTGATCAAATAATTTGACTCCCCCCCCGCCCTGCACCCGCCACTGAAAAGAATACTTGCATGTCGATCGATTCGCTAATCGGTTGCGGATTAATTAACTAGAATGCAAAAAGTCGAATAAAACGTAAAAAGGGTATATAAAGCCGTGCGGCCGGACGTAAGTATATATATATATATATACTCGTATATATATATACAGGGTGATTCAAAATTTATGTTACAGCAATTTTACCATATAAATATTCAAAATAGAGTAAAATGTATAATACAAAAGTTTCTTTATTTAATGAAACCTAAAATTATATGGAAATTTCATATTTTTTAACTACTGAACTTTTAAAAATAAAATGGAACCTATATTTATTTTTTTTGACGACATAATATATATGGTGGTATTAAAAAAAATATATATATATTTGTTAAAAAACATCAATTGATGCAAAACTCTGGGTTTTAGAGCGATTTAAAATTTTTAAAAATCTATTTTGACTGCCCGCTGCCTGGACAACCGTGTTACATGCGCTCCATGCGCACGCCACACACCTACCTAATCGCGTTCACTAGACGCAATATTTCTAAAAACTTTAGATCGTTCTAAAACCTAGAGTTTTGCATCAATTGATGTTTTTCAACAAACGACTTTTTTTTTTTTTTTTTTGAGATACCTTCATATCATGCTGTCAAAAATATTTGAGTTTCCATTTGATTTTCAAAAGTTCACCTCTAAAACTACCACTTAGGGGTAGTTAAAAAATATGAAATATCCATATCATTTTAGGTTTCATTAAATAAAGAAACTTTTGTGGCATATACTTTAGTCTATTTTGAATATTTATAAATGATAAAATTGGTGTAACATACATTTTGAATCACCCTGTACATTATGCGTTTAAGGTGTCGAAGTCGTATTCCCCGAGCAAGTGGTAAAACCGTAGAAAATCGTGTGTGAACGAGCGTATTATTTGATAGCGACCGTGGTCAAAACATTAAACCCAAACATCGTTATTGGGGGGGGAAAAAAAAAAGAAAACTCGACTTCCGGCACGACTCGCACTGCTGAAACGTCACGAGTACAGGGCGCGCACAGTGCGTGGAGTCCTCGTGTAACTCGACACCGCAGTCAGAGGATGAGAAAAAAAAAAAACGCTCACACACTTAGGTATTATAGCCACACACAGGTATTATACACGACGTTTGGTTTTGCATGTCGTTTCTTTTCCGTCGTCGTCATTTTAATACTACCACTATTCCTATTACTACTACTACTCATATGATGATGATAATAATAATAATAATAATAATAATACATTTAATAATAATGGGATGCGCGTTGTTGTAATCGGGTCAGCGAAAGCGATACGGCTACGAGATATAGCTAGCTGGCGCGCAAGTGAAGAATAGTAGTGGACCCCCTCCCCCGGGTTACAGTAATGAACAAAAGAGGTTATAATATAGGTAATACTAGTGTATAGTAATAATAGTAATAATAATAATAATAATAATAATAATGAACGGGTGACTAAACCCTCTCCCGCGCCACTAGTCGTGTAGTTTGTACATATATATTGTACCCACACGGCAGTGACAAAACGATATCCGGTCCCTGGTATAATATACAGCGTGGTGACATATGCGTAGATATAAATATTTAAGTACGCATGGAAGCGGGTATTGATGTCCCGTCGTCGATAAATCCGATTATTATTATACACCGAGGTTATATACTCGGTGGCTACGCGATATATAGTAATTAGTATAATAATATTGTATACAATAATTATATATACCACCCACGTTACAAAACCGTGCACGTATAAGGGACGACGTAAGTACATTTATTTTTTATTTTATCCCTTCCATACCCTGAAGTCACCGCGTTCGCAATGTCCGGAAGTATTTCAGATAACGTATTTATTACAATAATATCTAATAACGACATCCCGTTTCTGTACAGTTTTTAATCCGCACTGATCATATTAAAAAATATATATTATAGGTTAGATATAAATAAAAATATTCAAAGACTAGTATTTATTTTTTTTTCTCTTACGTTCATTTGATCTTACTGTATATAGTATTACAATCGAATGTAGAACATTATTTCAAGTGTTTATTGGTAATACTCAGGGCACATAATCATATTATAGAAAACAATGCGACTACGATTTCTCTTATTATAGCTTTTGTATTCGAGAAATAAGTGCATATCGAACGTTAATATTTTTATGAACAGACAAAAGTAGTAACACCTTATTTAAAATTTACATTAAAAACGCTTCAAACGAATGTAGATTGGAATAATCTGTGTATTAATGTAACAGTTGTAATATTTGACAAATGGAAAAATGTAGGTAGTCGTTGAGATAAAATCGTTCTAATCGATGAGCGGCTATTTCAGGGTAATCGTAAACACAGGACGAATTGGAGACACGATTCCAAATTCAGACGACGAAGTGATACTAGTAATAATGATAAACGTTTTAATTAATATTATTACGTTTTAATAATTAAGAATAACCAATTATTTCAATGACGAGCATATATCACTTCAAAAGGTATAGGTTATCGTTATAAGATATTAAATTATTTTAAAGTTTTTATTGATTCTACAATAGGTGTACTAACACAAAGGATAAAATATTTAGAAGTAACTACTTCGTATAGTATCATTGAATACAAAAAAAAATTATTAAAGTTTCTAAAAAACACTCAAAGCCCTAGATTTTTAAAATATATTTCGTTTCTTTTTCGAAATTCCAGTGAGTTAATTTTAATTAACGGTCCACGGATAAATATAACTATCGAATACTAGATTTTTCTATGCAGGTGTTTAATCGATATTTTAACTGTGTGATTATAATTAGTCAAACAGTGCCACGACCAGGGGCGTATTTAATTTAAGGTAGGGCTAGAGGGAGCTAAGCCCCTCCAAAAAGTAATCTTAGTCCCTTTAATCGCAATAATTAAATGCTATTCATATATTACATAAATAGTATCATTAATTACAAATTATAAAGTCAGATTTCATTTTAGCCCCCCTTAACAACAATCCTAAATACGCCCCTGGGCCATAACTACTGCTGGTTCAGGCGATGTAAGACACCACCTGACGAGTCTCCATATGAATGTTCCAGGAATTTGGATTTTATTACATATAATGTAAAAACAATTATTATAAAATTTAAGAAATATGTTGAATATTGAAATTTGAATTTCGTATGCCTAAAAATAAATATATTTTTGATTGGACTCAGCGATTCTCAAATGTTTATTTCTATAAATTATATTATATTATTAAATAACTTAAAGTCAACTGTTAATATACATTTCTACACGAACTAATAACAGAATGGCAATATTGCAGTGATGTAATTACGAGGGGATGTAATTCTCCTCCATGATCATTTTTTTCTTTTTGCCGATACATTCCAGATTTAATTACAAGTCTGGATTGAGAAATAGGTTTTAAAGACGTTTTCGTCAAATTTTGGGCAGTTTTTCCTAAATTTTGGAAAAATTAATAAGAATTTCGAAAAATGAACTATCTTAAGCCGAAGTGTGATACAAAAAGTTGCCCATCAAAACCTTCAAAATAGTATTTTTATACAAAAATGGGTTTACAGAAAAAAAAAATAGATTTTTTAATTCAAAGAAATCTAAGTTAAGAATTTAAAAAATATTAACATTATTTATAGAGTAAATTAAAAAAAAATTCAAGTATGCACAATATCGAATAGTGGTATGTGTATCAAAATATTCAAATTATACCGATGAATATTGAAAATAAAATACACTGGAAAGTTTTTAAACTCTTAATGATTGTATGTTTATGTGTATACTACTCGTAAACACGTAATAATTACATAAAATAATTATATGTATCATATATGAGGCGTCTAGTTTCAAAACTAGCTATAAGCAATTTTCGAAATTTTTCAGAAAAAACAAAAAACGAAAATAACGTAAAATACTTGCTCTATAATTTTATAATAAATATGAAATCAAAGCTTTGAATAGTACTACACATATTGTATGTGAAAATATATTTTGTAAAAATATTATTACAAGAGTTAAATAAATTTATAGTTTTGGAAATGGCTGGTTTTATTGTGAATTTAAGCATATGACTGTTTTTGAAACTAAAAATTTAATTTTTTATTCACTTATGGCTGGTTTTGAAATTGACTTTATGAGATAGGTGATTTTGAAACGAGCAATGGAAAATTTAAGAAATACAAAACATTCTGAATTTTATGTATATAATTACCTAATAGTAAAACATAATAACTTAATTTCATGAAAATTGAAAAAAATTGAGTACCAGAGCAGATAAAAACATAATATGTTTAATTATGGCTAGATTTGAAATAAACATCGTTAGATGGCTGGTTTTGATACTAATCACAATTTTCTGTCCTCATTTAATATCGATTATAGCCTTGTTTGATGTTTAATATTTTTACCAACTATGTAATACAGTGTGAATATTTGGAAAATTAAAAAAAATCCATTTTGAAAAAATTATCTTTTAGCTGGTTTTGAAACTAGACGCCTCATATACAGACTGTATGGGGGGAGGAGGGTATAAAAAAGGTACTTTTGAGGGTACGCCATGCCTATTATTATTATTATTATTATTATTATTATTTTCATCACGTCGAACCGCACAACGTAGTCGTCATCGCGTCTATCACGTTCGCGCGATATACGATGTGCGTTATCCGGTCCGAAACGGAAAATGGACTACCTATAAAAATGTCACGCGGACTGCGCACACGCGTATTATATGCTCGCGGGTAAAATTTTATATTCGTGTAAAAATCAAAGAGCGTGTGCAAAGTTCCGGCGGCGTGGGGTTGGGGACACACGAGTTCCGTGCGACTTCGGAAACGCTTATTGCCACGCATTTGTCCCGTAGGCATTATTATAATATTATACCGAATGACCATAGTAATAATAATAATAATAATAATAATATATCTGTCTCGGTCGACGGACTCTGTGTGACTCTGTGGCGGCGACCACATCCTCCGCGACGGCGGCGGCACACGTTTTCCTCTCCGGAACGACTTACGTGTGTATTTGTGCATTAGTGTGTGTGTAAGTACGTGCGCGATTTAAATAACGTGTAAATCACAAATAATACGTACACGCAGTGGCGATCGTGTTACTGCCGCCGCCGACGAACAATAGCCGTTCTTATTCGGTTATTACCACCGCGTTGGTAATTAATACCTGTTATATTATTTTAATATTAATATAATATGTTTTCAACGCGGCCGCGTAACACAGGCGAGTTGGAAAAAGCGCACGGGTTTAAAAAATACGCCTGTGGCACGACGACGTGTACGAGGGATCACTGTCCTTGTATCATATTGTTATTGTAGACAGTTCCGAAATACACTAAATCAGAGGTTCCCAACCTTTTTATCACTGAGCACCACTAGACGTTTTTATGATCACAATTCGAGTACCACTTTAATAATTTTAAAACTAAATTAGGAGAATCAATTTTTTTTTTTTTTTTTCAATGTACATTTTACATTCTGAGTGGAGCGAAAATGCTAGTGTTTTTATAATCTTGTTAATTTATTATTATTTTTTTGTTATTACTTTTTCATATAGAAATACTTTTCCAAAAGTTTCTACCAACATTTGAATCAGCATTCTGTTCTAGACGGTACTCTCCTTAAAAGTACCTAGCATCTATTTTCAATTATTTCTCAAAGATCATAATGAGCGTTTTTGATTAAACGAAAATGAGTTTCATCCATGGTACGAAGTATATATACAGACTTTTCATTATTAATTAACATTATTTATTGTTTGGTATTCATACAAGTATAGAAAAATCTAATGAAAAAATTACTTCGCGTACCACCAACAAGTTTTCTACGTACCACGGGTTGGGAACCTCTGCACTAAATACACGACGAATAACCGTGTGGCATTCGGTGCAATGGACACTTGTTCGTTTTATAACATAATAATAATATTGTTTACAATAATAATAATAATATGAACCCGGAATTTCAGCGAATCGACGTGAAGGACATATTTTAAACAAATTATTACGTTTACGGGTTTAGGGTTGAGGCGTTCCGCAACGATTCCGCATTTTTATTCGTGCAACGAACTCTTTAAAATATGGGTTTTGTTCGAAATTCTCAACAGTTCTTCCAAAAAATAATAAGAAATTATCTCAAATTTGGTTATAAACTAGATTTTTATGCATTTGATTTCAATAATTTAGTCTTAACTCCAAAACTAATTATGCATAATTTTAGAAATATTTCGTTTTTTGTAATTTTTTTTTTTACTAACATGTTCTGTTCTTGATATAATGAGTGGAAACTGGAAAACGTTACACAATCGTATTTATATATATATGTTATTAAAAATCGTTAATTAATTTTTTTATAAACGTTTAATAGCTTACAATGCTTACATAGTAGGTAAAATAAAAGGAATCGATTCTTTTTGGATATTGGCACAAACGGGCATTTCAATTTCTGGTGGAAACGGTACGTCCTCGAAAATGTAAGTAGATACCTTACAACTAAAGAGGTTGAGTGATGTAAGTTAATAACACAATACACAGAAAATAATCAATTTTTAAGAGTTACAGTAGAATACAGTAGCGTTGATGATATATAATATGGTAATAGGGTAATAGTACCATAGAGATATATTATTAAGAGTATTATTAGGTCTATGACCTATACCGATAATATTCTTATATGTATGATATTGGATTGACGTGCGCGGTGGCGGTATCGTTTTAATATAATATAATTATTAAAAAAAAATAGTCGAAAACCGGTTGATCAAGAATCAAATTAAACACACACACATACATATACGCGAGCGTTTATATTCGATGATAATCAACTAACGTGTTATTGGGCTAGAACATTATCCCTAGGCCTCGGGTACGAAGCGTCGAACTCGCGGTCGATTGCACACCGTCTAAAGTGGGCTCTCATCGTCATCATCGTCGCGACAAAGGCGACGGATTACGCCGTGTGATCGCCAGTTCACAGAGTACATATTATTATTATTATTATTATTATTATATGTGCGGTCCACGTTCGCCATTATTGTGTTATTGTACGGGCAGCGCGTGTATTTACAGTGTGGGATATTATATGCAGTGCCTATTTATACAGGGTGGGGCGCTGAAACGGACGATTTTAAAAACAAATTTTCTCAAAAGCAATTTGACATAAGAATGCTTGATAAATATTATTAGTTTTAAAATAAAATGCCATTTGGTGAACATGGAATAGTGGAGTGGTAAACAACGTGCATAATATGCGATAATATTGTAGTTATTACAAAAATAACGACAGATATGTGGCGGCGCACAGCAATTTCCAATATTTTCGAAATTCTAAACTCAACTCAAAATCGGTCCAATGTTTTTGAAATTTTTATGAAGTGTTCTAGTGATCATTTTTAGTGATATTTTGATAGTTTCAAGTCTCTAGGAACATTATTTTTGAACTTATGTTAAAAAGCAATTTTAAATTTTACGAAAACTCCGGTATACTTTCATATTTTGCTGTTCTTTGTCAATTTTTCGTCAGATTTTCCACGTTTTTCGAAAAAGTATTGAGAAATTGGAAAAATGACCTCTTTAAAGTACCATCTGGGTGTGATTCGGAATTTATAGAGGTACTGATCGAAACTTTTAGACAAGTATTTCTATACGAAAAAGTGTTCACAGAAGAGAAAAAAAAAATAATAAAAAATAAATATCATTGTAAAATTATAGGTTACTTCGCTCCGTTCAGAACCTAAAAATAAATGGCATGTCATGCACTTTGTTTTAATATAATAATAATGTAAAATCATTAGATATTTATTTTAAAATTAAACTTTGAAAAACGGCTGTTTAAATGCCCCACCCTGTATATATATATATATATATATAATAATATTATATTGTACGTTATCATATTATATGCACAACGGGTTTGAATGATGTGAAGACTCTGTGAATAGGTCGGGGTGTCGTCAGTATTTATAATATAAACACACATGTGCGCCACCAGTACTTTTCCACCGAAATTGACTTTTAATTTAAACCCGTCGGACCGTGAGGGATAAGCCGCACTGCGGTGGTGGTGGTGGTGGGCTCATCACGCCGTCGCAGCAGCAGCACACCAGACCTCCTCTAGGATTTCGAACGAGCAAATTGGATGTACAATAGGATATAATATTATACGAGTGTGTGTGTGTGTGTGTGTGTGTGTGTGTGTATAAAAGAAGGAAAAAACAACATTTTTATTGTGCACGCCGTGTGGAATTTAAATGACAATTTTCCGGTGAAAGCGCATCAATAATGCCCCGCGTCAACGCGATAGGCGACGTGTATACACCACACACATCATGCAGTGTATATTATTATTATTATTAGATTTTATTTTCGTGTGAATAAAACATTTTTAAAATCATCTTGATAACCTCCGCCGGGGCTTAGATATAAAAAAAAAAAAACAAAAATTAAAAAATACACACGTTTTGTATTTATACCTATACATGCGTGTATAAGCTTTATTAGGCAGTTATACTTGCGTTAACATAGATTCAATTAGGATTAAGTTCGCCGCACAAAAGATAACGTGTATGGAGAACGCGATTTATATACAACTGAAGGCACAAAACTATATGCACACTCTACATCTAAAATTTCTGGTATTGTTATTTTTTTTAAATACATAGGTACGGAGAAAACGATTTTGAGGGTTTATTTACTCATCCTTGTACTTATGTATGTCTATAGACAACATAGGGATTCTGCTATACGTATATACTATATATGACAATATACAATATACCTAAACACCAGGGGCGTGTCTTAAAAAAAATTTCGAGAGGGGGACAATATTTTACTAGCACGTAGTTCAAATATATTTATTCTACTAGATAATAATTTTGGCATATATAATACATACAACATGAAGTATGTACTGGTAAATGTGCAATCATGTTTATGTATATAATATGACGTGTCGTTTTTATCGATAATAGGTATTAAATAATATCAATATAAGATATATATTTTTGATTTTTGTTCACGGACCACGGACTAATTTATAGATTTTTAAATATTACCATTTATTTTCGACATCATTCTTAGATCAGACTATTATTTAAAAGTAATTATGACTTATTAATTATGGTTCTATATTCAAAATTGACTGAAAAAGATTAATTTTAATTTAAACTATTAATTTGTTTTTTGTGGTTTAATTAATGTCTAACAATTTGTTAGGTTCTTATTTCTATATGTTTTGCGAAATTTAAATTTAAAATTAAATGAGGTTTTGACTGAAAAATATGTACAAAAGGCCGACGTCTATGTGGCCGACAGACAATCGGCCGATATCCAACAGGCGAAATGGCCGACAAATAAATAGGCTGACAGACATTTGGCTGACTATTTAATTTTAAATTAAGATACGTATATTTTACTTAATACATATTATAGATATTAAAAAAAAATTTAATTGTACATTATACGTCAACACATATTATACTTACATATTATACACACCGAATAAGAAATGAGTATCTTTAAAATTAATTAATTGAAAAAATTAGAATTGTACATTTTAGTCAAACATATAAATATAAAATTACGTTACATATACCTACATCATAACATTTTATTAGTAATTCAAACTGTATGCAATTCCTCTTAATGTATCGAGAGCTGTTAAATTTTTATTATTAAGAACCTTTTTAATTTGATTTTGATATTTTATGTATTTTGAATTTTGTTTCGACCTTGCTCAACCTGACATAATAATCAGAATTTCACCTGATATATAATATACAATGGCAGATTTAAAAAAAAATATTTGGGATGTCTAAAATATTCATTTGTTTTATTTAGCCCCCTTTAATAATTATAAAAACCCTATGCAATTTATAAAATATCTTGGGTGGTATTGAGTAGATTTAGGGCCTCCAAGCCCTCTATTTACATGTTTAATATACTTTTAAAGCATAATATTATCAATGTATCTATAACCCTTATAAATTATGTACATCAGTAGAACCTCAATAACTGTGTCTCGATTATCCGCGTTCGCTGTGAACTCTTTTGAACATCTTATGTACCAAAAGTAAAGGCATGGGCGTGTAAGTAGTGTATATTGCACATAGGTTATATTCTGAGAACAGGTTAATCTTGACTTACATGACATCTTGAATTAAAGAAAATTAGAAGTCAAGTAAGAAAAATCAGGGGCGTAATTTGGAGCATGGTGTGAGTCACACCCCCTTGGTCTTTAATAACTTTTCAGTGGGCTAGATTAAAGATAAAAATATAATGAACATTAATTTATCAAAATCTGTAGTTTTATTTTCTAAGCACATTAATTCAAGTATTTCATTAATAAAACTGTATTTTTTTTCCAATATTACTTTTAAAATAAACGGTTACTTATAATTTGATATAGTTTTAAATTTAATAAATAAATAAATTAGGCCATTATGTTTATCGTATCTAGTACCTACAATTGAATATTTGAAAATGGCCCACATAATATTGAAATTTATCTAACTAAAATAAAATAAAAAATAGGCCTCTAAGAAAAATCATTTCTAACCATAAAAAACAAAGACAATACTTCATAACGTGACAGTGTGCATACACATATAATATAAAATATACTTTGTACATTTTGGACATTGCACATAATTCCTTAAATAAAGTCTTGAATTACCGTGGATTTCATTTATCCGTGTGACCCTTCTATCATTTTCCTAGATTATCGAGATTTTATTGTAATACAAGTTCGGCAACCACATAAAATCAGATAAAATAATTTTTATCAAAATCATTTACTTTTGATGGAATTAAATGTAATCAAGTTAATTAAGTATAGATTGTATAGGTACATCACATTTTCTATTTTCATGATTATTACAGTTTAATTGTGTGTATTTCGAATACGGTCGGTGAAAAAAAAACTGATACGAACATGATAAAATATGATAAGATTAATAAAAGTTCAGTTAATTGGATGTTGAAATACGAATTTATTAAAAATACGGAAATTCCGGTATCGGTGTAGAGTGGCTGCAAAGCACAAAGCAATCAAAAGTTCGATGATTTAGATACCGATTGAGTGATTGTGTAGCGTTTAATCAATATAGGTTTTAATAGGTATTCGATATTAGAGTTTAATATTTGAGGCGAATTCGTTGTTGCAGAAAAATACGAATTGCGATTGAAATAAAACTGAAGATTGAATTACTGTCCGAGTTGCGGTCGCGATAGACAAGACGAAACGAGATGCAATGAATTTGTATTTTATCCTTAATTAATTGTAAATTCAAAAGAGAGAACCGATCGCCACATCGAAATATATTTGAATTTTTAAATCGCGTCAAAATATTGAAATTGATACATATGCAAAATCAATTTGATAGATTTTGAAACTAACAATAACTTTGAGATTCTTAGTCAGTAATTTATTAAAAAAATAAATTGATTAACTAACCATCGCAAAATGTTTAAATATAATAATGTGTCAACAATAATAATTTTATATTAAGTATAACTAAATAATTATAATAACAAATAATATAGACATTTTTCAGATTTTCATTGTTATATTTAATTTTAATTTTTTTTTTCTGTACCTCATTTCGAAAATATAATTAAGATAAATATATAAAATAAAAACTTTAATTCTTTAATTTTTTTTTTTTTTGTTAAATTCTTTTCATCACGCATTTTTTCTGTCCTCAATTTTTTTACTCTTCGCCCATGGTTTGAAACAGGCATTTCTTTTTATACTTGTTTTGATCTCGACCTCATCTCGGATTTTTTCCCTGTTTTAATCCTGACCGCAACTCGATACAATCTTCGTTGTACTCGTCATTTCAGTTCTTAAGTCTTTACTTTCTATGTGTTGTAGCATAAAAAAAAGTTATTTATTATACTGATGATTTATGACATTAGAAAGACTAGGGAAAGTATGTAACTTATTATAAATAAGTTATAACCGTTAATATATTATTTATTCAATTATCTCAAACACTCACTATGTACTAACGCGTGTATATATGTATGTGTGTATGTATATATATATATATATACGTATATTGGTATATACAAGGCGCAAGACATTGATTTTATTTGGCTGTTTGAGAAAATACAAAAGCAAACAAACGCATTATCAATACTAACGAGTATAATGTGTATTATACTTTATAGTAACAAAATAATACAATACATTCACATTTTAGATTCTGAACGAAGTGAAGAAGCTAGTGTTTTTACAATGATGTTTATTTTTTCTTTTTTTTCTTTGTACAATTTTTCGTATGGAAATACTTGTCCAAAAGTTTCGTTTAGTAACTTTTTGAAACCGGATTTGCCTTTAAATGGTACTTTAGAAAGGTTATTTTTTGAATTTCTCAATTCTTCATTTATTTTTTTCTTTGGAAAAAACTATATAAAATTTGATAAAAACGACTCGGAAACCATCATTTTTTAATCCGAACTATATGAAAATTTAAACATAGATAAAAAATAATATAAGAAAGATTTTGGCGCAAGAAAATTTTGAAAATGTGAAAAAAAAATTTTGGACATTTTTCTAACATTTTTTTTTCTCATTTATTTTTTATATTATTAACTTCCTT
>JAIPRM010005081.1:0-21335 GCA_025469315.1 Stegophylla sp. TES_Ste_2020 | reverse complement strand
ATATTAATATGAGTAATACAATAACGAAACCTTTTTAGGGGAGTTTACATATGAGTAGGGTACAGAACTTGATGACCTTAAAATATGTAAAAAATGCACTAAAAAAATTCATAAAATGACACTAAAATGTTAAAAAATGACATAAAAAGTGACTTTAATAAATATATTGTATATTTTACACTTAAAAAAAAACAAAAAAAAAATATTAATAAAAATTTCTTTTTTTGTCGAAATTGTTGTACTACTACTGTAAAAATGACATTATTTAAACATTAATATTTTATATTCTATACGCTCGAAAAAAGAAAACTACTTATATAAAAGAAAAAAAAAATCTATACCTAATAATAATTATATTTAAGAAAAAATATTTACGTTTTATTTCAGTTAAATAAATGTGCCAATGAATGTACCAAAAGTAGAAAAATGAAAAAAATGCACGACCAAGAATAATACGTAATAAAATGACTGTGTATCGAAAAATTCCCCAAAAAAATGCAAATTAAAAATTGTACCATTAGATTCAGTGTTTCATGAATAAAATTTTTGTTTGAGAGACGAGCAACACATTAAGAGCAAAAAAAAAAAAAAAGATGCAAATGCATCGAGTTCCGGGCCCTACATATGAGTTATATAGTAACGAAATCACTTTAGGGTGGTTTGCAAAAAAAGTAATAGGGTAGCGAAATAAATTTTAGGGTGTTGTTTTTGATGAGAAAAAATAAAAAAGATAAGAATTTTCATTTTTAGGGAAATTTACATATTGTGCCCATGTATAACGTACGGTGGCGCGGCGTACTTATACGGCGCCGCCGCCGCCGCCGCCGTATAAAACACGTCGTCGTAACGCGTGCAGATCTCGTACGTACGAGCACCGGCGCACGCACGCACGCACGCACGCACGCACACTCGGATACCGGCGGCGCGACTGGGCGGTAGCCTGGCCGCCCGTGGCCCGTCCCCGGGCCGGCGCGATTTCTTTCCGCGCCGACGTCGGTCGGGTCGCGGGGCATTTTTTAGTCGACGGGTTGGCCGCAAACCGCCGCGCCCGGGGCCGTGGTGGGAGTGCGTGCGCGGCGGCGTACCGCGCGCCGCGCCGCGTCAGTGTACGGTCAATCAAAATCCCCCGACCGCCGCCGCCCGTCCGCGCGGTGGTATCGTTCGCGCCGCGGTAGCGCAGCGGTGGCGGCGGCCGCACGCGTTTTGCGGCATAAAAACCCCGGCCGCACGCGACCGTGGACGGGCGGCGGGGTGGGTGGTACGCCGCCGTCGAGGTTTCGCGGTAGTGAGTGGGGGGGGCCGTATATATATATATATATATGTATAGCGTATTATTATACACGGTAGTGGGGCGAGGGGTGGTGGGAATAGTGGGGGGGGAAAAAACCGAAAAACACACTACCGTGTCGGGCGGCCGCAGCGGTGGTGGCGGTTGTGGCGGTGGCGCGTGGTGGGGGGGACGACACGACACACACACACACGAGGTCCCGTCGTCGTCCGCGGCGCGCGGAATATTTCAGTTGTGCCGAGATCGGTGACGCGGTTTGTCGCGTTTTTGGTTCGCCTTTTTTTTTTCTCTCTCTCTCGCTCTCCATCTTCGTTCCTCCGACCCTGCCTGCCTTCGGGCCCACCGCGTCACCGCCGCCGCCGCCGCCAGTCGCTCGCACCCCTTCGTGCCGGTTCGGCTGCCGTCGGCTCGTATATAGTATACACTATAATATATACCCCGTGTGTATTCGTTCGCGCCGCCGAAAGGGTTTTTTTGAAGAAGAAGAAGCGCGCGACCGTTTTGTGTTTTGAGAATTTTTATTTTTCGTTTGTTTGTTGTGTTTTTTTTTTTTTTTTTTGTTTTGTCTCGGCGATTTTTCGATTTCGCCTGTGCGGGGCCACAAGATCCACACAGCGCTGCACAAACCACGCGATATCTTCGCCGCCGAGCCGCCGACCACACAGACATGGCAAGTACACACTTCTTATATAATTTGAAAAAAACGTATTGTTTGTGGATCGTGCTAGAGATCGTTCGGCGATCGATTGGTGATTCGAGCGAAAATTCGTTTTTTTTTTTTGATTTTTTTTTTTTTTCGGAGATTTCAATTTTTCGGTTCCCTTCGCGAATTGTATTCGTGTTCAAAAACAGTGCCACTTGCGTCTCGTCCCCGTGAATATTGAATTTATTTCAAATTCAAATTACGTCCGATTGTCGATTACAGCGTACACCGATTTATGTTAAACGATATTTGAAAATACGTTGAACGTCAGTTTTATAGATACTGAACGAAGCGAAAAAGTTTTTTCAATGATGTTTATTATAATT
Source organism: Stegophylla sp. TES_Ste_2020 (assembly GCA_025469315.1). NCBI lineage: Eukaryota > Metazoa > Arthropoda > Insecta > Hemiptera > Aphididae > Stegophylla > Stegophylla sp. TES_Ste_2020. The sequence continues at coordinate 19,018 of JAIPRM010005081.1, read as the reverse complement.
TTTTATTTATTTTTTGACATGTACACGTTTTCGTGTGGAAAAACTTGTCGAAAAGTTTTGACCAACTACTTTTTGAATCACATTAGAGCCGCGGATGGTACTTTAGACAGGTCGTTTTTCGAATTTCTCAAAATTTTGGAAAAACTGCTCCAAAATTTAACCAAAATACTCGGAAACTTTTTTTTTTTTTTAATTCAGACTTTTTAAAAACTAAAAACAGGTAGGTTGACAATAATATGAGAATTTATTTGGTGCAAGAAAATTTAGAAAATATGAAAAAAAAAAATTGAAAATTTTTCCAACACATTTTTTCTAATCAATTTTTTTCACTTTCAACAAAATTGTCATTTTCCCTTTTCTTTTATTTTTATAATCATTTACTAAAATAGACTGCTTGATTAAATTGAAATAAATAGCATTTTGTTATTAAAAACGTGTCGTGTATTGGATATTTTTTTTAAATTTAATGACATATTATATATACTTTTATTCCTCCGAATAAACTAAAAAATTATCGAATCTTTTTTATTATTTTTTTTTTAACTCTTGTTTGTGTGAAAAATGTTACGGGAATAATCTATTCGGTATACTGTAATTAAAAATAAAAATAAAAAATAGGGGAGCGACCGAAATCGGAAACTTGTTGATGCGCAAAACTTTCGTCGAACCGTACGTAACTATTATACGGTTCGTATTGTCGATTTCGAGTTTTGTGTACGTTAAACGTTTGGTTCGAAAGTTTCATTTTTGTTTTTTTCAATCTCGACCACTTGTTTTATCAATATTACTCGTACGTACACACGAATTAAAAACAAAAACAAAAAAAAAAAATAAAAGTTACTAATTATTGCGCGTACCGCGGTTGCATTTTAATCTATTATTATAATATTTACTTTAATCATATTATTATTATATAAATAGCGTTGCGCACAGAAGTCTCTCGACGACGGACGTAATCACAAGCTTCGTTTTTAGCGGCTTTCTTTGTACTTACCCCCGTCCTGCGTGCAGAGACTTCATTATAAAATCGCGATTTTCGTCAACTCGTCCTGGCCACGTGTTCGCGCATTCCAGAGAAACTCGAAAATCAGAAAACCGTAGAATATTGTTACGACTGATTTGTAGGACTGTTCCTTAATCCTGTGACAGAACCTTTTGTCAATTTTTACAATACTCCAAGTCTTATTTTATTTATTTCCACATATTTCTGTATTAATATAATATGATGTAATAGCTACACATTAATTTTTTATTTATTATATTTTTATGTACCTACATAGGCGCAAACCGAATGAAAAATTTGGGGGCTAATATTTTTTTATTCATTTTGTTAAGTTTAGTCGTTTACAATATTTTCAGAAGTATATAATATGTATGATGACCTATTTTACCTACGCTTATTTATCGTACATCTATATAATAAAAATGTATATTTTAAGGATCAAGGATAATATCAAAAAAAAAAAAAAAAACATTGAAATGCAATTTGTATTTCAACATGGGTTGATAAAACATAGGAAAATATTGTGTTTATTAGTAATTTTACAATAATTAATAATTGATTCATACGGTATTATACAATATCTGCTGCACTCAATATCATAAAGTAATATTCATTGTTATAATATACTTAAATATTTTTATATTTATACTTATTCAAATATCATACATTTTGGGGGTCTAAAAATACTTTTGGAGGTGCCGAATCCCTCTAGCCCCCTAATATGTACATATACAGTGAAACCTCCCTTAACGGACACCTCTAAATAGCGGACACTTCCCAATAGCGGACATTTATTTGGGAACGGAGGTGTATTCATTGCATGCTGAAATCCCCTCTGAATAGCGGACACCTCCGAATAACGGACGAAATTTTAGTGACCGAGAGTGTCCGCTATTCAGAGGTTTCACTGTATATATATATTATTTTATTTGAATATTGTTTATTAACTGTGACGTTATTTTTTTTCCGCCTCCGAATTCGCGCAGGACGTGGACGCGGTATACCAAAAGTACCTGGCGTGCATCCTGGAGGACGTGCGCGTCATCCACGGCAAAGAGATGGTGGCCACGGGCAGCCCGTCCGTTTTCTGTTCCGTTTTGCCGGGCCACTGGCGGTCCAACAAGTCGCTGCCGATCCCGTTCAAAGTGGTCGTGTTGGACGAGGTTCCGGACGGAGCGGTGGTCGTCGTGCAAGCCGGCAACGACGAGAACCCGTCGGCCGACATGCGCAACTACCGGGCCCTGTCGTCCACCGGAGTGGCCGTCTTCAACGATCTGCGGTTCGTCGGCCGCAGCGGAAGAGGTCGGTTTGATTATCTTGATTTATTATAATTAAATTAATTAATTAATTAATTAAACTTTGGGAGCCAATTGGTTCTGTTTTCATTTATTTTTTTTTTTAATTTTATTTTGACGTTTAATGATTACGGATAAACGTAATGAATTCGGTACTCAAACGCGTCGTTAAAACCAAATTTGTCTCTACGGAACCCCTGTACGGTTGTCGCGAGGGTCCGGGGCTGTACCCCCCCACCCACAATCTTCGCCCTTTTTTAATTCAACATGCCAGTGACATACAGAGGTGCACAAAGGGATAAGAGCACGATGGGTGCCCGCAGGAATTCAATCGGGGATGATTTTTTTATTCGTTTAAAATAAAATATATAGGAAAACATAAATATTAAAATACGAATTTCTTCACCTTTTCTTGGATTTTCACAATTGTTATTTTTTTTAGTTTATATCTAGTGACAATTTTCATTGCGATTGTCGGTAATTTAAATTAATTGTATTCTACATTTTTTGTCAGCACTTTAAGTGCATTTTTTGAGATTTAAAATGATTCTTCAAAGATCTCTACTGCTTTAAATAATTTAAAACACTATTTATCACCACAAAGATCTGAATTAAAAATCTGCTGTTTTCATCAAAGTCATAAATTTATATTGCAGTCAGAATATCAATGAAATATTTATCTACAAGTGTACAATATAATAATAGTCAAAATCACTTTTGAAAAGTCCAGAGGTGGGAGGGGTTAATTCCGAGTCTGTTTATTTTTCCATAGCGAAAATTTTATACGGAATATAAAATCGAAAACAATACACGAGAACAAACAATTGTCGTTAACAGTATAATAAAAAAAAAAAGTGTGAGTGAAGCGAATGCGAAATTCCCTAGTACTCAGCGTCACAAACTCACGAGAGAAAAACACATTGACGTTTATGTTATTATTTGTAACAGTATTTTCTTACGAACAACTTACCCTCTTCTTACCCTCTCCGTACAAAATTCTCAATATCACAGAAAAGTATTTTTTTCAAAAAAAAAAACAACGCCCAGTACAGTATGGGGGATGAGAAACGTTTAAATAATCCGGTGAAATTCGACAATTGTTTTATGTTTTTTATTTTTGAAAATACCCCTGAAGCGTACTGAATAGTGTTGTGATGGTTGTTGTTGTTGTTGTTGTAATACGCGGAATGCGATAACAACTTATCATCGCGCCCCTCGGAAATGTAGGTAGTCTTTTTTTTCCTTTTTTTTTATTATACGCCAGCAGTTATAATCTTATTTTACGGCCGCACATAATTTTATTTTAAACGTTGTACGAATCATAACCACCGCTTGCGTCCCGTATATAAGTGAATGTTTTTCATATCTACTCCAGTACATTTATTTTTTTTTATTACCGCTCACAAAAGTCATGTTATTTCAATACTATATATTATAATGTGACAAAATATTAGACGAATAAAGATTTTATGAATATATTATAAATAATATTATTATTACAGGTAAACTGTTAACGCTCACCATCACGGTTCAGTGCAAAGACCAAGTAGTATTAGTGGCCAACTACGTGAAAGCCATTAAAATCACCGTCGACGGACCCAGATTACCCCGGTCGAACCATAGAGGTAAGAAGACAGACCCTTTTTTTTTATTTTTTATTACAAATATCGCACGGCAATAATAATAATAATAATAATTGTTATTATAAATATATTCCGTAAAAAATGATTTAAAACCCGACGAATATAACACTGTATTCAACGATATTTTGTGTAAAATAACTATTATAATCCGTTCGTTTTATTCGTGAACACAACGCGTTCGCGTACGTATCTATCTGTGCAACACTCTGTTTCTTAATAATAATAATAATTTCAAGCGACATTTAAAATACGAAAAGAGAAATAAATAAAATCCTGGGAGAAAAAACAATACTTCCCCCCATAATACTTTTTACTCTCGTAATTTTAGATTAAAACTGTATACACAGTACAACACCGCGTACACAGTTGACAATAGTCTGTTTCTCTCCGTTCCTCCCCCCCCCCATCTGCGCCGCAGTCATTATGACGACAAACGGCGGAGGGTTAAAGACCCTTTGCTTTCGACACGCGGCCCGTACTCCTCGTTAAAAACGTAATATATTATTATTATTATTATTATTATTACTATTGTATATTTTGTCGACTCCGTGAATGGTTTTTGGCGAAAAATCATTGTGCTCTCTGACTCCTCCGTGGGGAGAAACGATTTTCTCGTGTTTATATTTTTCGTTTAAACGTACAACAAAAAATATTATGTACACTCTCATTATTTGTACGCATGTGCAGACAAATGTGTATATACATTCAACTTGACGAGTTAATTCGTTTTTTTACAATATACATATAGTAACTTATCGGTTAACTTTTATCAAAAATTTGTATTCATATGAATTGCAATTTGTATGTAAGTATTAAAAACTAAAAATAAAAAAATAACTTATTTTTAATTTGGCTAAATTACTTTTTTTTTTTTTTCTAATTAACTATTGTAACATAAACAAATACATATATTAGTAAATTTTCTTACTTTAAACTTAACTCACGTTCATTTAAGTATACTTGAATTGTGATTAGTTAAAAAAAAAAAAAGAAATACTTGCTCCCAGCCTCACATATTATAACATATTTTTGACATTGTCAAGCGAAAACTACTGGAATAATGAATATAATAGACAGACGAGATTTAAATCCACGCGTATATTTCGACGGCCGTTAACGAACTTAGGACCGGCAAAATACACAAACCGTTCTGTTTAATTCTATTAATTCGCGAATTCCGTCCGCGTCCGAACCACATCACGTTCACTAATTTGATCGCCGTCTGTTTACTGGGAAACTGCTGTTTCACAATATCCTCGCGTCGATTTATCTATATTTTACCCGTACACAAGGCTTTGCATAGACGAGTTGAAAAGTTAAAACTTGAGTTAGTTCTAATTTTTCAAACTTATTGCGTTTGATATTTTATTTACTTGACTTGTCAATGGCTACTTCAACTTACAAAATAACGAGTTAATTTCGAATGAAATCCCTTTAAGATAAATTATTTGAAAATAAAAATTAGGTGTACGATATTTTTATAGGATGCGCTCCGATTGGTTGATATTTTCTCTATGCATATTGCCAACATTGAGACATAAGATGGTAAAACACCACGATTCAAAACCTAGAATCACGAGAATTAAAAAAGAAAATCAATTCGAGTAACTTTTTTTTTTAATTTAACTTTTAACTTAACTGAGTTAACTCAAAGTTATATAGGCTATATATGCAATGCGCATAAAAGTTATCACTCTGATGGTGATATTTCTGTTTGAAATCGTTTCCGATATACCGTTTAATAACGCGTTACAAATAATTATTACCGATCTACAGTGATGAATGTTATAATAATTACTATTGATCCATCGAAAAATGTTTGTTATATATTATTAGATGTGTACAATATGAAATGCAAAAAACGACATATAATGCGAATGTCTTAAATATCTCACATTTTTCCTGGTGGTAAAACTTTGAGCTCTTAAAAAAAAAAAAAAAACGTCCAAAGGAGTTGCCCCTACTTTTTTTTACGTTCCTTTCGGATAGTTTATTTCTTAGCATACAAAAAAAAAATTGAGTAGTGGTTACTAGTTACTGTCTACTACCTATCAGGCGAGTATCCAAGGAGGGTGTAAGGATGAGGGTGATTCCCGCCAGAATTTCAAAATGCACACTAAAAATGCTTCAGACTTTTAAAAATGTATCAATTTTCACTATGTAATTGATCTATTTTCGTCTAATCACCTCTCCCTCTCCCAAATTTCAGTCCTGGATCCACCTCTGACTATACGCGTAGACCGCGTCGATCACTGGTCAACGTCAAACGACTGAGCCCAAACGAAAAACGAACGTTTAATATTATAATTAGGGCTAGGGACTTATAGGAGTTAGCATGTTTTTCAAAAATCATTTAAAACATAGCTAAGTAATATAGAAATACGTTTCATAACACCAGGAGTTATATGCAGTTCTCTTTAATTTGCATATTTTGCATATTTAGCACTTTTTTCGATATAAGTGCATATTTCACAAATTTTTCAATATTTAATTTGAATTTTCTTGGTACTGGAAATTTTTTTACTGAATACCTGAAGAGATTGAATACAATTTGATATTTTTATCTGTTAAAATGTGAGCTTAGAAAGAATAAAGAATAAAAAAAAAAAAAAAAAAAAGAAGAAATTTCATAAATAATAGAAAAAGAATTAATAAATACATATTGAAACATATTATACAATACAATTTTTAAATATTTTAAATTTTTTTCTGTAAAATGTATGTTTTATAAGAGATTATTTTAGCATTTTTCGTAAATTTTATAGCATATTTGGTAAATTTTTAGAGCATAAATGCACGCATATTTTAAGTTTTTTTTAGAGCTATAAGTCCTTAGCCCTAATTATAATAATAATAATAATAACACGGGGCGGCGCATGCGCGCGCGCGTATCGTCGAGTGTGGAGAGTGTAAAAAATTCCGATTGCCGGTGGACTCGAGTTCCGGTCGGAAAACGTCTCGTCGATGATAAGCGGGGATTTAATGGCCTGCGACCGTTTTCTCGGACCACGCACTACGGTCGAACTCTTGTTGGGCGGATATTACACTTCTGCAGTCGGTGTTTGCCGCTGTCCGAGGGTCGAAAAACGATCGAACGGCGCGCGTGGAAAAATTGTCCGAACGCTCGCAAATTCCATTTCCGACGCATTATTATTAACAAGCGAGCACATCACACGGAGAAGATAGAGAGAGAAAAAAAAGAGAGAGAGGAAAGGTTTATAGTGTGTCAAACTCATTGGTGTGCAATAACGTTAACGAAGGTACGGAAAGACGTCACAGTGAGCACATAAAAAAAAAAAATAAAATAAAATACAAAATACAAAATGCCTAAAAGGGTTTTTGTTCGGTGTGTGTGTGTGTGTGTGTGTGTGGGATTATCTGGTAGTAGTCGTGGTAGTGCATTAATCATCCGCCGGTTTTTTCAGTGGAGATTGTATGTGTGCACATGTGACGACGGGCGGTGTAGATAATGAAAGACACGTATACGCCGCACGGAAAACGTGAAGTTGATTGGGGGAACCCCTCTCGCGATCCCCTCTTCCCCGCACACCGAGGAAATCCACTCGGAGGGTTTTTTTTTTTTTTTTTGTTACGTATTAACGCAATTAACACAAACGGACATGACTGTAGTGTAGGTACACGGATAGTTTCCATTTTTTATTTATTTATTATTTTTTTTTTTCCAAGGCTCATTTTCTCCCTTTCGAATTGATTAAGTGTAGTCTCCGGCACGCTTAATGAATCTGTTCGTGCACATTACCCACACGGGTCCGCAACCGATGACCGTTTGTATCAATCGATTGTTTCCTCGTTTTTTACGAGTCTTTTTTTTTCCACACACACACACACACACACACACACCCGTCACGTGTACATACTCGTTGCGGATCCACCACCACCACCCTCTGCGACCTGGCTCTTACTCTCTGTATACTCTTTTTTTTTCCAGTTGCCGTTAATATTATGAAAAGCATCCCCTTTTTAATTATTTTTGAGCTTTTACCCGAAATCACTCCAACTGTTCCGGGGGCTTCTATCGCGAGTGTAATATATTATTACAACAAAAAGGATAACGATATCGATTTCATACACACACGCGCGCGGGCACGATTTTATGTGTTCATAAGTCGGCGTATATAAAATCCGGAAATTTAATTGGGATTACAAAAAACAACTAAAAAATTAAAAAATTACGCCGCCTCCTGTATGAAATTCCGTACTGATTTCAAAAATCGAAAACATACAATGGATAGTAGCCAGTGTTATATCCAAACAGTCAATCATCTGCATAAGATAACAGATAATAATTCATTGAAAATTTATCCATAGATGAGACAACAATTTAAGTACTCATGTAGATAAAAAACAGATAACTTGAAAAATTTTACAAATTTAAGACACGCATGTGTAAAATGGCAAAAAAAAATATAAAGTACTTGATTATGATTTATTTGCTTGAAATATTTCTCATTTATTTCCTGATTTAGAGAACTTTTTGATTCGAATTTGGTTTAGACAGTACTAAATCTCAAAATTCGACAAAAACAGTTTTGAAAATAAAAATCAGAAAACTATCAAGATAATTTCTTTCTCGTAGATAATAATTTTATGAAATAAACATGAAAATGTACTGGACATTATTTATTTATCTAGATGAGATCAAAAGATAATTATTTAGAAAATTCACTCAACTGGCAGTTGAGTTGACATGTATACATAAATATACTGAAAACATATGTTATTATTTATTTTTTATTAAGAGTATAAAAACATAATAATATGTTAACGATTTGAACAAGTTTTATAAAAAAAAAAAAACTTGCTGAGATCGTTGATATAATAATATGCGCATTTGTTTTTTTCTCTCTTATTATTATTGTATATACAAAAAACGAGGACTTAACATACACTTTGACATACATATTATGTTTTTGAGGGTTCACTTGTCGCTACTACACGACGATGGTACTTTTTGACAATTACCCGACGACAAAAGTTTATATGTAGGTATGTATTATACATCTAAACCGTGCCGCGTGGAGATTTCCATTTTTTCTATTCTGACGTTACAAAATAACAACAAGAGGTGGCAAACTGTTGTGCGGAAACGTATGTGCCGTAGAGGGTCGGGGATGTGTCCTGTAGCTTGACTGTGTGTGTGTGTGTGTGTGTACAATAGAGTCCACTAAAAAAAAAAAAAGTTCCTCTAACGCAGTCTCGCACTGTACACACACACACATACACAATAGCTCCCGGTTTAGTCGACTATTGTAACCCGTTGGCTGGGCGGTGGCGGCGGCGGGAAGCCAGTGGAGTGGAAGGATGACGGTCGGTGGTGTCGAACACTGCCGGAGGGACGGTTGACCGAGAGGTTGAGGAGGGGTGGTGAGGTTTACCCGAGTAGTAAACATTTGGCCATAAAACTGACCCTCTTATGTCCCGCAAAAGGGGTAAAAATTACAATAGATTTCGGAGCGCGCGGCGGCGGTGGGATTTTACGATAAGCTCTCTGGGCTTAACCCGAACCCCATCCGCGTCGACCACCCTATTCACAAAACGCCGTGTGTGCATCATGCCTTATGCCGCCGCCGCAGCATCGGCCATTAAAATCCGGTCGAAGTGTGTATAGAGGAGATGGAGAGAGAGATCGGAGGGGGGTGATAGAGAGTGAGAGAGAAGGGGAAGTCTATGTGTGCGTGTGCATGCGAGAGAGAGAGAGAGACGGGGAGAGAGCTGAGCTCACAGTGGCATCCGTTAATAATTTATAAAACGCAATTAAAATCGATACTACACGCTACACGTCAAAAAAATGCACATTTCACTTGCAGTCTTTTTTTTCAATAAAAGAATAATTTACATGCGCACGCGTTAGTGATGGCCGTTAAAAACGGAGCGGCGGCGGCTCTAAAGATGGGCGTGAGATTTCTAATCCCTTGCCCCGGGAGGAGCGTACAAAATTGATTCACGTCGAAATTTAGTTATTGTTAAAAACGATAATTGTGTTACAAAAAAAAAAAAAAAAACCCCAAATGAATGTCACAAGTTCTAACGCGATTTTCGTCGAAATATAATAAAAAAACGAATAGAATATACGCGACTGAGGCGTTTTTTTCAATTTTCAAAAATATACATTGTTTTATTTTTATTTTTTTCTTCTCGTTTCAGACGTGATCCACGGTTACGGCGGCATGTTCCCCATGCACGGCCCCCTGCCACCGTACGGCATGATCATGGAGTACAAACGACTGCTGGAGGGAGCCGCGTTGCCGGGTTCGCTCAACTACCAGTACATAGCGGCCAATTACTTCCAACTTCACAGTGAGTATGACAAAAAAAAAATAAAAAAAAAAATAGAAGGAGTGCGAGATGATTTACTGCAGCAGCAGTGGCAGTAGTAGAGAACTGTCGTGGGGGGCGGAAACGGTTTACCCCCTCGTTCGTTGCAGTTCAAACGAACGAGAGAGAGCAAATCGAATTTTCCGTTCGAACGGGCGATTTCGGAAAGGGGTTGGGGGAAAAAAACTCAAAATCTAACCTTGTTTGAAAAATACTATTATGCGCGAACGGAGCTAATTTTTCGACTTCGGTTTTTTTTTTTTTTTTTTTCAGACGCCATGGAAGCTTCGCAGATGTATTGCGACATGCCGCCCCAGTCGGCGTTCAACTTTGCGACCGCCGCGGCCGCGTACAATCACAGTCTGCCGCCCACGCCGCCGCACACCGAAGAGGAACGGTCACCGTCGTCGGCGGCCGCGGCTTCTGCGGCGGCGGTGTCGATCGGTACGGCCGCGGCCACGATGGACGACTGTTGTCGCGGCACCACCGCCGCCGCCGCCGCCGCCGCCGCCGCAGTGGTCCCGGTGAAACGACCGCTGGCGACGGCCGCGTCCACCAACGCGGTAGTCCCGGACGTCCGGCCGCAGCACCGCCGCGAGTCCTGCAAGAGGCCGAGACGCGAGCAGGCCCCCAGTCCGGACATCGACATCGTCAACGTGGCCGTGGTCCGGTCTTCCAGTCCGGACGTGCTCAAACCGAGGCAGGAGAAAATCTGGAGACCTTACGGCGCGACCGACGAATGAAAATATACTAGTAAAAAAAATGCCGTTTTTGAAAAAAAAAAGGTATAAATCTTCGTCCCACTACGGTTTTCATTTTTATTTTTTATTAATTTTTTACTCCCCCCCCCTCGAAAAAAAAATGTGTACAAGACGACCCTTTATGTATGTACATATTTTATTACTTTACATATATTAGACAATCAACGGATCGTTTAGGATACAATTTATTATATTAAATATAAATTATATAATAATAATAATTCAATGTTGTGATATTAGCTTTTAGGTTTATACATTACACGATAAAATATAATATTGTTGTAATAATAATATTTATATTAATGTAAAAAAAAAGAAAGAGAAACGATTTTTCTTTTTCTTTTTTTTTTTTTTTTATATTGTATTTCGTACACACTTTATTGTACCCCGTAAAAATCGAAATGTTTTTTTTTTTGTTTTTTTTTGGAAAAAGAAATATACATTCTTACAACATAATTTCATTGTCGTACAATAAGGTGAACCGTTTTTTTTTTTTTTTTTTTTTCGTGATAAATATTATATTATTATTATGTATAATGAAATCCTGTTATTATTAACGTGTGAATTATTGTTAAAACGAATAAAATGTACGTACGAAAATAAATTATATACAAATATATATATATATATATATTATATTAAAATTGAAAAAAGATTATTTTGTCTAGTAAATTCGATATTATTATTATTATTATTATTATTATTACCAGAGCTCAGGACTAAAATAGTATTAAAAATGGTATGCAAATGTGCACCGAAAACAGACAAGAAATGGTCAATAAAAATGTTATGCATACTTATGTTTCTATTTTGTAAAACATAATCAATTTATCTAGGAATAGGTACAAATGTGACGTCAGAATACTAGTGAAAAAATTATCAGATAACATTTTTTTTATAAAACTTATCAATACTATTGAATAGTTTCAATTCACAAAAAAAAAAAATTGATGATACTTAGATAGGTTGATTTAGTCGAACAAAAATAATATTTCTTCAATTTATCATTTTGACGATACTCATTAATAAAATTTTGATTGTCAAATTGACCGACAAACTGAGTGTAAGTATTTTTTCGAAAAAAATATTAAAAAAGCCGGAAATACAAAGTATTATGGGTATTCTTCACTTCCCCTGGCGCGACTTGGTGAATGTGTTAAATTTCATAAAATAAACGATAAACCATTTAATGAACAAAACGATTTTGAGAGGAGCTTTAGCTTATATAAGACAATTATTATTTATTAATAAATATATGATATATATTTCACTTCCAGTTATTGTCTGGGAATAGAAAAAAAATAATACGAGTAAAAAATTGGTAGGAATAAAAATAACAAAAATGAAATTGCGTTTTTCTTTTTAAGTTTCTCCAACAATAACATTTTTCATATTTTTAAAATTTTCATAAAGTATGAATTCATCGAAAAAAGTTTTAAAAATCTTTTTGTCAAATTTTGGAAATAGTGTTGAGAATTTCGAAAAACCACTACTGAAAAGTACCATCTAGAGGCCGATTCAGATTGGAAAAGTCGCTGTTCGAAACATTTTCGACGAGTAATCTTACAGGTATGAAAAAAAAGTGTCCAAAACACAAAATCAAAAACGTGATTGCGAAAACATTAGCTTCTTATATTAGCTCTACAGGTAATCAAAAAAAAAAAAAAAAAAACAACACATGCGAACGCATTAAATTCACTAACCCTTATTATTGGTTTTTCGGGGCGCAAACTTTTTACAGCACTCGCGGTGTGACGGCTGTGGCGACGACAGCGGTTGTTAGAGCTGCTGCTGCTGCTACCGCCGCTGACGTCGCGTCACGGGAGACGAGGTTTTGTGTAGTTTTGTATGGGCTCCGTCGTCCGTCACCCCCACAAAAGAGAGAGATTTCGGTAAACCCTTCGAGGGTGTTGGTCGTGAGTCATGTAATACTGCACACGCACGCACGCGCACCGATGCTGCACAGGGGCGGACACAATGGTCGAGGGACCGCCGCCGCCGCGGCTGATTCACGATAAACAAATCTGGAGCATACCGAATATCCCTAGCGCGTGTTCGCAGGAGAGAGTAACACTGGTGTGATCCCGGGTGTGCTAGTGTGTGTGTGTGTGTGTGTGCCAAACCGAGGAGGGAGTTGTGAACGATGTCGACTATTATACGTTTACTATTTCTCGCCCCCTTTCGCGTTGCCCTCACCCCTCCCCCACCCCCCGTATACTCGATTGAAATTTGTGTTATCACTCGCACGACGCACGCACGTGTGCGGATATCATATTATTTTCTACGGAATCTGTACGCGTGCAAGGTGGTCGGATTAAAAATGAAAAAAAAAAAACTAAACCGTGCACGTAAAACATACTCTGGAGATTCTCGCAGAGTCTGGGAAATAGTAGTTTTTTAAGACTACAAATTTCGTACCGAAAGTCCATCACGCGCGGTTAACGCGGTTATTTCCCATTGAAAACAATTGAATATATTGATAAAAAGAGTAGAGTCGAGTAGAATTTCACAAAAGTATACACAAGAAAGTCGAACGTAATTCATACAGAAAGTTACAAGGGTCAGATACTTTTTCTGAATGTGTTGAATTTTAAAGAAACAATAAATTATTTCTTCGACATTACGAATGAAGAGCAAGTCATCATTTTCAACACGCCCACTGTGAGTATTTGACCCATAGAGTGAAGAATACCCATGGTACAAGACATGTCTGGTTTACTTTTTTTTGCTTTACTTTACTTTTTTCCAAACGAATAAATAAAGAAAAGATAAAAAGATAATTTTTGCTAAAAAAAAAAGAAAAAAAAATTGAAGAGAAAAAAGTGTTAGAAAAAAATTTCCTAAATTTTTTTTCACATTTTCAAAACTGTTTTGTGTCAAAATATTTCTTTTCTTTCAAAATTGTATTAAAGTTTGGATAGAAAAAGATAGTTTACGAGCCTTTTTTGTCGAATTTTTTTTTAGTTTTTCACTACTTTTGAGAAAACAATTGAGAATTTCAATAAATTTCTTGTCTAAAGTACTATCTAGAGGCAAATCCGGTTTCAAAAAAAGTTGGTGGTTTTTGGACAAGTATTTTCATACGAAAAATTGTTTACAGAAAGAAAATTAATAATAATAAATGTCTTTGTAAAAACACTAGCTTTTTCGCTTCACTCAGAATCTTATGGTGGTGTTATGTACTTCGTTCCATGGTATTTCTTTACTGCTCGAGTGGGATACTTTTTTTTCCGTTTAATTACGGACAAAAATATTATTAATGAGTTTTATAAGCAATAATATTAGAAATATTTTGGTGCAAGAAAATATTGAAAATGATGAGAAAAAATTTTGGAATTTTTTTTCTTATCAACAATTTTTTTTTTTTACTTCTCTTAGATTTTTAAGTCTAGTTTTTTAGTCTGTTGGAATAACCTCAGTCACGGGAGCGAATAGTTGGTACTTTTGAGAGGTCATTTTTTGAATTTCTCAATTTTTCATTTTTTTTTTTTTTTTTGAAAAACTAAATAAAATTAAAAAAAAGACTCGGAAACCAACATTTTTTTTGATCCGAACTTTATGAGAAAAATTTATAAGAAACATTTTGACGCAAGAAAATTTTGAAAATGTAAAAAAAAAATTTTAGACATTTTTCTAACATTTTTTTCTCATTAATTTTTTTTGCTTTATTTACTAGACAAAAAAAAAAAAAAAAAAAGTAAAGTAAGAAAGTTGGACATATTTCGCACCACGGATATTCTTCGCTCTTCGGGTCAGATACTCTTGGTAGTGGTAAGTGTGTTGAAAATGACGACCATTATTTATCTTCATTATAATTAACTTCTTTCGTTCAGAATCGTCTCGCTGAAGAAATTATTTATCGTTTTTTTTAAAAATTCCACAAACCCACCGAGTGTATCTGACCCGAGGAGGCGCGAAGAATATCCGGCTTTCTTACCTTTACTTTACTGTTTTTTTTTCTTTTTTTTGTAAGTGAGATACTGAGGACGTAGACGTTTGGCCACCACTGTGCGCGGCGAGATGAAGGAGAATAAAAGGCATTTCGGTCGGTTGGTCCGTGGTCGGGGATTTCGTCGTTTCCGAAACTGCTGCAGCAACATAAATCGCGCTCCGACAACAACAACAACAATAATAATAATAGTAGTAGTCGTTCCGCTCTCCCCTCCACGCGTACACACGTCATACGTACACTGCACGCGGCTGTTTCCTTTTTTGCTCTCCGTCATCGCCGAAAAGGCCGGTTTTTAATAATAATTGAAACGTCACCCCATCGTAGAGCAAAGCGAACAATACGTACGTATACCCGGGAACGCGTGCTGTCTACAGTGTGTTGCCCGAGACACATACGCAATGACTGCAATGTACAGGGTGGTGACATTATCACACGCGCAACCCCTGCTTTTCGGTGGTAAAAATGCAATTTTTATTTCGAGCATGACGAAAACGCCGGAGTTTTTATGATTGTTTTTTGTAAACAATTTGAATTTGAATATATAAAACTGACTTGAGTACAAAACACTTTTTTCCATAACATATCAGTAAACTATTTATAATTTCTAAGCAAAATTTTATCTGGTAAACTGAAACTCCCCTAAGAATCGTTTTATAGGACCAATCGTGTAACAAAAAGTTTGTATTACCCCACGACATCCTTGAGGAGACATAAAAAGAGTTATGGAAAACATAGTTTTTATAGTAATTTGAACATATTAATTTTTTTTTTTTGGCATTTTTACTAATTCGTGTAATGAGCGTGTGACAACTGTTTACATTGTGTCAGTAAGTCATCGTGTGTGTGTGTGTGTGTGTGTGTGTGTGTGGGGGGGGGGGGGTGGTTACTAAATTTTGTCAATAAACCTACCTGTATTTATGTTAATTCTAACCTGGGTACCATTATGTCGTATAATATGTTGTAATATTAATACGGACTTAAAAATTTAAAAAAATTGTAGCAATGTTTTGAAAATGAATTAGTTTCATATATTATATTCATATATAACTCTCAGATATTCATCAGATACCCTTGACGGATGTGTTGAAAATGATGACAATTATTATTGTTATCCATTAACTCCCTTCGTCCAGAATCGTCTCTAATGAAGAAATGATTTATCGTTTCTTTAAAATTCTACACACACCCACCAAAAGTATGTGACGCGAAGAACGAAAAATATCCGTGGTGCGAAGTATGATGTCCGGCTGTCTTGTCTATACTTTACTTTTTTATTTTTTAAGAAAAATTATAACAAAATGCAATATTAACTACTTAAACTAAATTATACTAATCAAGAGTAGTAGTACAATAATATTCGGACTTTATACTTTGACTTCCAAGACGAAATTTAATTCAAAAATCATACTGTAAGGTAACAAAGATTTTACTGAAAATCGTGAATATCAGAATTATAGTAAAGAAAAAAACAAATACATTTTTACCTTAATTGTAAAAAATATATAATTATGTTATTATTACCAACAAACTTTAATTAGCAACAGGTTTAATTCCCACAAAAATACTTTGGTTGACAATAATAATACGTTCTTATAGATTTTGAAACTTGAAAAACACTCTGTTCTACCATTTTTTTTTTTTTTTTTAGGGCATTTAGAAACTCACTGTAGTGACCTCCTGAGAACCTCTCCCCCATCCTTCTGCTGTGCCCCTCCGTTCCAAATACACGATTTTCAGTACGAGACTCTAAGTCGAATAATCGTCATTTGTATAATCATCGCTAACAGAGCGTGTGACGGCCGTATAAAATGTATTGTATATTTTTTACTGTAGTACGCCATCAATCGGATCCCCGGACTACGGCGACCCCACGAACTCCTCACCGGCTGTCACGTTTTTAATATTATTTCGACCACAAGTGTATAGCACAGGGCACAGGGGCTGGGTTTGCGGGATGCAAGGGTGTGCGAATTCATTCATTGAAAATTTTTTTTTTTAACAAATTCCAATTTTTTCTAGGTGTAGATAAATCCATAGAATTTTACATCAACCGATTATTTTACCTTAATTTAATTAATCTGCGAACTAATTCACTCCTAATACTTGGAAAACAAAAAATACATAAAATTTGACAAAAACGCATTTAGAATGTTTTTTTTTTATTGGACTATAAAATATGAAACTATTTTTGCGAACGAAAATTTTTAATACGTGCGTTTTTATTTTATTTAGAGAAAAATCCCCATGGTACGAAGCATGACCGGATTTGTACAAATACATTCATTTTTTTTTTTTTTTTTTGATTTTTCAGTTACTCGTACATACCAATATAATTTCTAATAACTATAAAATAGCTAAGTAGATAAATAAATGATTTTTATACAGTTGTAT
Organism: Stegophylla sp. TES_Ste_2020; assembly: GCA_025469315.1. NCBI lineage: Eukaryota > Metazoa > Arthropoda > Insecta > Hemiptera > Aphididae > Stegophylla > Stegophylla sp. TES_Ste_2020. The sequence continues at coordinate 1,637 of JAIPRM010005081.1, read as the reverse complement.
AAATTGTGCGATAAAAATTAAGATATAGGTACAAGATGCATATTTTTTATTTCCGTCGCTGATGAAGCAAAAATGCAAAAGAAAAAAAGCCGGGCATACTTCGCATCTCGGGTGTGAAGGGTGCCCTTGGTGGGTGTATTCAATTTTAAAGAAACGATAAATCATTTCTTCAATAAAACGATTCTGAACGAAAGAAGTTAATAGTATAAAGAACAAATGAGAAAAAAAAATGTTAGAAAAATTTCCAAAATTTTCTTGCGTCAAAATCTTTCTCGTGTTATTTTCTTTCTATTTTTAAATATTCATATAGTTCGGATCAAAAAATTATGGTTTCTGAGTCGTTTTTGTCAAATTTCGGGTTTTTTTTTTTTTCCAAAAAATTGAAGAATTGAAAAATTCAAAAAACGACCTGTTTAAAGAACCATCTTGAGGCGAATCCGGCTTCAAAAAGTTGCTGATCGAAATTTTGGACAAGTATTTCCATACGAAAAGTTGTACACAGAAAAAAAATATATATCATTGTAAAAACAGTAGCTTCTTCTCTTCGTTCACAGCAGTCAAAAAAATATAGTCATTTACTTATTGTGGTGAGTCGTAAAAATCGAAAAAAAAAAAATCCAAAATGGGTCGTATCATAAAACGTTTGGAAACTTCAGCATAATAATAATAATAATAATAATATTCGTTTTCGCGTTATTAATTTTTTCGATTTGCATTCGAATTTAGTGCGAGGTTTGCACTAAATTCGGGCCACCGAAAATCGCGTGTTTTCTATTCACTCGATACTGCATTGTCGAAAACAATATTATTACTCGGACACAAAGCAAACATTGTAACGAAAAAATATTCTGGACGTGCAGTTCACGAACGTTTTTATAATATTATTATCGTTGCGAACGGTTTTCCTACATATTTATCAATACATATTATTATTCAACGCGCACCAGATTTTTTAGGTCAAACAGTTGTTTCGCAAATGTTTTATTATACGCACTACTTTACAGTATAATGTTAGTAAAAAAGAGTCACACAAAAGAACATTTGCAATAAATTATAAAATACGTTTTTTTTTTTTTTTTTTTTTTTTTACAAAGTGCAATAATTTTTTACTGCGAATGTCGCCAATCCCATACATTACTCGTTTATTTAGAAAAAAATATTAATTGCTTACGCAATATTTATCATGCACATGTCATTATAACTATACTGTTTTGTGTGACGAACTCTCGAAACCGTTTTAAGAGCCGTATTTCGTCGTGATCGAACTCATTTTCACCTTCTAGATTTCAATAAAATTTCGTAAAGTAAAATCTACTCTAATTCAAATTAAAGTTTTAAAAAACAGATTTCGAAAAAAAATTCGTAAACGCGACAAAATGATGCCGTCTAAGATTATAATTTCAATCACTATTTTCATCGCGGTATGTTTCGTAAGTACCTATGTTTTTTTTTCTTTATTTTTTTTTCTGTGTACAACTTTTCGTATAGAAATACTTGTCCAAAAGTTTCGATCAATAACTTTTTGAAACCGGATTTGCCTCTAGATTGTACTTTAAAGGGGTCATTTTTTGAATTTCTCAATTCTTCAATTTTTTTTTTTTAAAAAACTACCTAAAATATGACAAAAATGACTCGGA
>JAIPRM010005080.1:0-21338 GCA_025469315.1 Stegophylla sp. TES_Ste_2020 | reverse complement strand
CCCATATGTATTTGCGAAAAAATTCTGATGCACCCTAAACTCTATAATCTATATTATTAATATATCGTGTATTTATATTTATAATTTTTGTTACTTTGTTTTTTCCTTAGCTAGATATCATCCAAAAGTGTCAAAATAGTATATACTTACATAATATATTATATTTTATTAAACAAATTAATACATTTTGCATTCAGAGTGTAGCGAAGAAGCTAGTATTTTTACAATTATGTTTATTATTATTATTTTTTTATGTGTTTTGCTTCTAGATGGTACTCTTAAGAGGTTATACCGATTATATAAATAGACAGAACATTACAGTATTTCTACAAAATATTATAAAAAAAAAATAAATTAAAAACACACTTGGTTTTATATTATAATCTATGCTATTTATACACATTTTTCATAAAATTATATTTTCTTAAAAATTATAATTCAAACATTTTGGCGACACCCTTGTTTAAGTTCGCGGCACCCTAGAGACTAGAGCTAGACCGAAGTGGTTTCTCGTGTTGAATTTTTCCTATACGCACACAGTTATTATAGTATATAATGTCATACATTTTTGAAGTCGCCGCCACTGCAATGATACATCAGTGGTGTTGGCGCTCAACAATATAATATTCCGGAAGAGCAGTGCCTATTTTTTGTCACTTTTCGTATTACACTCTTTTTTGTGTATGATGGGTAGAAAACTTTGTTGAGGGGAGTGTGAAATTATTATTATTATTTTATTATTATTTTTTTTTAACCATTTATCAATCATTTAAAACATTTTTATCAAATCCATTTATTTGTTTATTATTATTATTATTATTTTTTTTTTTTAGATTTTTGATATTTGAAGTCAAAGGTTCAGAGTTAAATACAAAATTAAAATCATGGTTATACTTAGAATATAAGCTATACACACAAATAGTTTTATAGGTACTCTATCGAAAAAATATTTAAAAAAATTATAATTTTTAATTCACTTTTAATTAAAGTAATACAAAGTTCGTCACAAATTAGTCAAGCAACACACACACTTTATAATTTCGTATTACACACATTGAATTTTGTATTACACACAGTGTGGCGTATTACACACAAAAATAGGCCCTGAGATACAATAACGAAAAATTACCTTTAATTTGGTGTGTCTCCTCGAACAAAAAAAACTGAAATGACTATCGTAGCAGGAGCTATTTGTGCGCGAACGTGCGTGCTAGTCGTTTGATCTCTCCCTCCTTTATTGTCGTCCGACGCGATTCAATTGTTTCCGAATACGAGCACCCCCCCACCCCCACCCCCCATTACTATGCTGCTGTTGGTACGGTTTCGGCGGTCGACCTGTCGCGTCGAATTAGCCCGAGGTGAAAACAACGACAGACGTCATAATCTTTCGAGAGATTGCGGCCGAGAACCGGACACCGGACCGGAGAGGAGTGAACAGCGAATGAACGTATGAAAGAGAAACGCGCGCGCGCGCGTGTGTGTGTTCACCCGAAAGAAGGGGCGAGTGACGGCGGACGTGGGGCCTCGGGCGAACGGAAATTTACGGGGAGAAAAATTTGAGAGAAAACCACTGCTGTCGGTTCTGCCCGGTGACGTTTACTCGGTCGTAGCGCACTCGAAAAGCTGTTGTTTGATTAAACGCTGCCGCCGCCGCCGCCGCGACCGTATACACACAACTATGTATGTTTTCGCCGAGCTTTTGTGCGGATGCCAAAAAACGAGTGTACGCATATACAATATATTATTACGTAATATGTGAGCTCGAAACGGCCGAACGGTTTCGTTTAACCGAAACGAGCAGTTAATAAACGTGCACATATATAATATATGTACGTATGATGCTGCGCGGGCGGGGGGGGTAGGGAAGAGATGAAAAATAAAAACCAGTTGGCTGGGCCGGGCGGCGTACGGAAAAGGATCGCGTCGTCGGACGAGTAAGCCAAGAAATTCGTAATAAATCTTTGGCCCGGGGTTTTGTACGCGGAGCGAATATTTCCTCGGGCACCGGATACGCCTACCGCTGGAAAAACGACGTTTCCCGTAAGAAAAGATATAGTCGTTTCACTCGGCGCGTACAGCCGCCAATAATGAGAATCCGAAATATACATTATAATATTTTATTCCTTTCCGACCTAGATTGTTATTCGTGGCCCGTCGTGGGGTCGCCAATGATTTTAAGAACACTCTAAACGCTAATCGAAAAATCATCTTTTCCCTATAATATATTACACAGTCCTTCCGGACAGATAATATATTGTTTTTGTTCCAACACGACAATTTTACATAATATTATTATTATGTATTACGCGTCTGTGCGTTCGCGTGTTATACTAATTTATTACCCGAACGGAATTGTCCAACCGTCGTCCGGTTAGATGAGCAACTAAATTTACGCGTCGTCAAATATTCAAACGCGGAGCGTGGTAAAATATCGAGGGATATCGAGAGAAATATAACAATATTAAACTCCTGGAAGAAGTGAAACGATGATTTGTGTGCGCATGCGTACAATGATGTTCGAGAATTGACAACACGGACGAGAGGAAAAACATGTATATTATATTGCTTGGGAGGTGACTTAAAAATACAGATGATATACGACTGTGTATGTAAGGATAGACGAGGGGTGTGTTACGCGTTTTACATGCATTTGAATTTTATTTAAATATTGTATACAAGCATTGCTCAAGGCGAAAACGGAAAAACATTTTCGACAACATTCAGGTCACCCCTTTGGGCGTTGAAATGCGAAATGCGCCTACTCGAACGAACCAACGTCTGCTGCTGCTGCTGCTGCTGCTGCTGCTCGATAATTATTATTTCTAGTCTCAATTTAAAGGATTTGAAAAGAAAAAAAAAAGCGAATTTCCCTTTCGATTTCAATTCGGTTACATATTTCATTTAATTGCCGGAAACGCCGCACGCCGGTGAAGCCCACAATAAGAAATACGAATATAATTGAAATTTCCGAGCTATTACACTGATTTGGCTTTGGTTCAACGTTGATTATCTTTCGTATTACGCTTGTGTAATGGATTTCATTTCTTGCGATTGTCCTCTATAGCCGGCGGGGCTGGTCGTTTAATTATACATCAGATCACGACAAAAACAATAAACGTCGCCTCGGTTGAATAATTACGACCTCCTAGTGGCGTAGAGACGAAGGCGACTCTCATTAGGAGCGAAAATCGAAAGACGTTTTACCCTCACCACGAGCGTGCGCGCGTGTTCTCTCTCATTCCACTTTCTACCTTTTATCGAATTTCCCCTCGTTTAAAAATAGGCATTTTTCCTCGACCGCACACGAACGACGTCACTCAAATCAGATTACCCCTACTAAATACATCGGCGGCCCAAGTTCAAGAATGCAACCTGACTGCAAACGGGATTATCGAAATTAAATTACTTCGTCTGGCCAGTCGTATTACATTATGTGCGCGCACGCGTATTTATATATATATATATTTATATATATGTATTGCCTTTTTCCACCGATCTCCGTGCATCTGTGTCCCTGTGAAAAGCAAAACGAGAAAAGATGATTTTTCGAAAACAACGTGTATTGAAAGTATTAAGATTTAGGATTTTCGTATATTATACGGTACACGCCACTAATTATTGTTGAAAAAAAAAAAAGAAATAAAATGACAAACACGATATAATTATTCAACGTTTTGAATACGAGTTGTATATTATATTGTATTGTTATTTCAAAAACTTCAAAAACTAGTCTTTTCCCATAATCCCATAGTGGCGTTGTTGGAAATGTTGGAATAGAGAGAGTAAAATTAATGCGTTCAGTCGTCGTTGTCCGTTGTCAATGGGACGAAAACAACTGAATTCCCCTCCATAATAGGGGTAGGTACGGGGGGGGGGTTGGATATTGAATTATAAATGTATTAACCTACTACAACTGTCGTAACAAATTAACCGAAGAACGAGACGGCGTTTTCCACCAAAAGCAATTATTACCACCACTCTGGTCAGTCTACTCCGGCCAGATCCGTTATAAGAATTGAATTAGTATAATTGCGTGTATAGCACATTTATATATGTGTATGTACAATGTACATAAACGTATTGTTGTTATCTTTGCTTTTTATTTTTTATTTTTTCAATGGTACCCCATTGTTAATGTGGGGTTCGCTTTAATCTAATTTCGAAAAAACAAAAAAAGATTCGAAGAAGTTGGCAAAAAAACAAAAATGCGAGCGAACACACTGGGTGTATGTTTATATATATATTTATTTTTACAGTCTTAACAAAATGATACGATCAGTTACAAAAAGATTTGTTTTTTATACTTCGAGAGAGAGAGATAAGCTTGGCGAGGGACGACGGACAGAGGAGAACGCGTCGTCCAATATAGGTATTTCACGTTTTGTACGAATAGCGTTCTGCGCGACACCTCCAGAAGTATAGTCGGTTAAAAACATCGGATCCGCCAGATAACGACGTAAGATACGGCGGGGTTTAATAACGATAATATTCCGAGCGAATTAAACGCGCGGTCTAATGAGGCAATGGTGCGGCGGCGGCAATCGGCGGGGACGTCTCCTCGTTTTTTTTTTTTGTATTAGAACTACGCCGCGATAGAGCACGTCATAATATTTTTGTTGTATTACCACTATCGTCGTTACTGCGCGCGATTCCGGGGGATAGTTTGTCCGCGACGAACGAGTGTTCATGAATTTGCATAATATATTATGACCGCCTTGTAATTTTCAAATGTCACCGGCGGCGGCGCCTTAATTACCCGCGCGATTCACGACCGACTGACGCAAGGGAAGGGGAGGGGGGAACGGCGCTTTCGCGCGTGGGTCTTCTCGAGCAGTGCCAGATTCTTTTTTTATTTTTTTTTTTTAACCCAGGCGGGCCTGTAATTTTCATTATCTCCAAACCCGCAGAGGCAAGCTGCAAGCTCCTTTTCGACACTCTCCCATTAGTGCACCACACGTATATAACACATTATTATACCATAATAGTAATATAAGTCTGTCGCGTATTTCATACGTTTACACAGAGTAAACGTGAATATATTATTATAATATCCCCCCCTCCCCACTGGTGCTTGGCTCCAGTGTAAAAAATCACCTGCACCGGAAGTAGTTTTTATTTTACCACTAGACACGTAGTTTATTTTACGTTTAATATTTTATGAAAGAAAAAAAAAACCGTTTAATGTGTGCACGCATAGGGATGGCTTTTAAATTTCACAAATACGAGATTATTAACGCCGAAGAACACGTATACGTATTCTCTTTGGAGCTATAAAAGAGTATTCGCGTGACATGGAAGCTGTAGTAAGTTGGTGGGGTTCCAGTCGTAAGCCATCGCGTCGTTTTGGATCAGGGGCAGCTCTAGGATTTGATTTTTTTTTTTTTTTTTTGGAGGAGGGGACATAAACATAACAAAATTCACTATTTTTTTTTTTTTTTTTTGTAATTTAAGATGATACCATATTAGTAATTAGTCTTATTTTACTTCTTTCATCATGCATATAAAAAAAAAAAAAAAAAAATAGAAAATTTAATTATTTTATCTGGAAAAAATAATTTTTTGTTGAACTTACTGTTTTTCAAAATATGTGTAATGCTCGCATTAGCTAAGCCGCCACCACTTTGGATCAGTCACTTATTGGGAATAAATGCATTTTACCACGGCGGAAGAGACGAGTGGGGGGGGGACAAAGAAGACACTGTCTTTTATATATATATATATATAAAAGGTTTGTTTTTATTTTTCGTTATTATTATTAAACGGTTGCGTACATATTATTATTATTATTATTTATGCCGTACGCGCAGCGGTCGAGTTCGTGCTTGACGCGTGTACTATATAATAATATAATATACTAAAAACAACCGTTGCACGCGTACCGGGGCTCTTTAGAATCCGTATCGGAGAGACGTTTGCAAATTGTTTATACGACGACGACGACGACGACGACGGAAGGAAGTATCGTTTCCGCGCACGAACGAAGGGTTCCCGAGAGACGTTCGCGTGTACTCGCGACAAATTCAGCAAAAATACAGTGAGAAACGCGACACAGAGAGAGACGGAGAGAGAGAGAGAAAACCTTCCCCATTGTATCGTGTTATCTATATGTATGTATATTATATATATACACAAGTATTTACGAGTATACATATATGCATTTAATTTGATCTCCTATAATGCGCGGCGCACTTATCGTTCGTCGGGTTTTTTCTCTCTCTATAATTTTTATTTTTTCCTTTTTTTTATTTTATTTTACGACGTCCGCGCGTATAATATAAAACGACAGTGTGCTGATGCGTGCCTCCCGATAAAATGACACGCGCTGCTTTTACGCACCTGTTGAAACGATTAACAATTCGCTGTCACACACACACACACACACACACTAAACAGTGTTCGCTTATTTATACCTATGTATATCGTATATTTATTACGACTTAAGGTACGGAATACAGTCCCGTTTTTTTGAGATTAATTTTGTAGCACAATAACGACCCCCCTCCACCCGCGGCACTGCAGTGACCGTACGGACGATAAAAACGGTAGACTAAGAGATAAATAATAAATAAACGGTTCGATTTATCCGCCGGACGACGACGACGCGCGGAGAGAGAACGTAAAATATTTAACGAGAAGCTTTTAAAACAATGTTGTAATAATGAATGGATTTACTTTCGAGAGCTGCAGATAATACGTAATGCAGCGGCCTGTCGGGTGTAATCCTCTTCGGGCGCACCCCCGGACGTTTCTTTTATCCGGCAACGCTTTTATTTTTATATATTTTATTAACGCGCGTCTTTGTCTCTGTCGTATACTATATTAGACCCATGGGACCGTTTGTATACACGTAATTATGATTTATATTGTACATAATTATAGTGGGCGACAGATGGATTTTGCGAACAGACTCTCAAAACGGACGTTAATTTGCCATTGTCTTAAGATGACAAGACCAAGTGTGAGACCAACCGGTTCTCGTTCAGCTCATATCGGGTCAACATTTCACACACAAAACGAATCCTCTTTTCTCGTGTTTGCAACACTATGAATGCGCAAAAATAAATGTCGAGCATAATGATATAATGTGTGTTGTCGAAAATAATGTGCCAATGAAAAGCACCCACTGCCGAGTGAAAACGACGAGTAAAAAATCGTTTTATCAGAGAGCGCAGAAAAAAATGACTATAAAATATTAATGGCCCTAAAAAAAAAAAAAAAATTTAATAACACCATAAACTTGTAATTCACTGTACGAATAGTCGTATGACGTATATTAAGAAGGTGGAAGTCATCATACCGAAAACGACGACGAACGTTGACGCGTCTGTGATGATAATGAATGACATAGGTACGCATAATATTGTACAACAATTTCCCTTTAAATAGTAGACGGTGATTGTTGGCCAATTTCAAACGAACGGATACAATTTTTTTGAAAACTGGAAACGGCGTCCTAATTGGTTACAATTGTCACGGGTGATATTTGATCGCCATTCCCACACGACTTATATATTTTATTTATTTTTATTTCATTTCCTTTTTTTTTTTTATTTTTTTTTTTTTTTATTTTTTGACAGCAAAGAGCAGAAAACCGGAACTAATTTACACTGTACACATATCACAAACATATAATAATGTATATTATTAAATAAATTGACAAAACACCGTCGTGCGGTGTAGATTATTGTATGACCGAAAAATCATATACTTTATTGACAAAATAATATACATTATTTTATGTCCCTTAATCAATTAAAATAGGATAATACAATTTATATATATATATAATGAAAATCCTATTGGCTACTATGGTTACTAAACTAAAAGATGATCATATTTTTTAACTTTGAAAAGTATTTGGAACTAATTTTCAAAGTATTTGTAGGTATATATTTTGACTAACAATATTTTTATACAATTGCAAATCCTTTTAAGAAAAATATACATATATAGATAACAAGGAGTGTGTCGTAATTAAATAAAAATGTACACCTATATCGAATACTATAACATTGTCTGAAAGTATTCATTAGATAAATATAATTAAGACAGGCAATTTAAATGTGGATTGATTTAAAGATAGAATGCAATTAAATATCTAATTAATTTCCACATTTTTTATCACCACGAATACTTTTCAAAGGAACATTGGTGAGTGTATACTAAACGGTTTTAAAATGAAATCAGAGCCTGTTTTTATTAAAAAAAATTTTTATTCTGACATCTTATAAAAGTATAATAATAATAATAATAATTATTAATACAAAACGTTAAATAACTTGACGTTATCATTCAAAAAGGTTCTGTTATAATCCCTCGAGTCACTGCCAAAATCATTAAAATTTCGGAAATTATAAATTTTCTTTTAATTCGCACAACGCGTGTAGAAGCTTTTTTTTTTTTTTTTTTTAATTCATTCACACAATTTATACCATAAACAGCGGACACTTTGAAGAGAATATAAATTATACATTTATATGTTACATTTTTGTCAAGCGAATTGATTTATGTGTGACACGAGATAATAATTTTATGTTTTATATTTTAGTAATATTTTGTAATATACGCGACGTTATACCAACGGATTTTACACGTCTCACAATTATTATAATAAACTACACGTACTAAACGTTGCACCCTCCGCTTTCCCATTTCCAGCAGAAAAAAATATTAAAATAAAAAACGATAAATTAACAAACATTGATGCTCGACCCTTATAAAGTGGTGTGATCTATAGTTTATCATAAAACGATCAGTGACTATATATATATATATATATAAACGTATATCCTTATACGTAGATATATGTTTGTATATTCAATCGATCGACCATTCCCCCTGTAGTGCATTGAAAAAAAAAAAAAAAAAGGATATAGCTAGACAGTGACACTCATTATGAAATGAAACAATGAATTGAAATTAATTGATGATACAGATGAAAGTCCCTTCTCCCCCCTGCATTACACCCCGCGCGCTACTCCCATAAACTTGATTTAATGTCGTTTATTAATTTTGTCCACACGATACGTTTAATTATACCGTTTATAAAAAAAAAAAAAAAAAACCGTAGGGTCGATCCTGGGTATAAGGACTGCGTATTTACCGTTTTGTTTAATCGCATCGCTCTCGTTTTACAAAACCTTTAATCCGATTTACACGAATAATTTCTGAACGGTTAATGCGTTTTCATGGGAATTAATTGAAGAAACTGGAATATTAACGAACCAGCGTTTGACCTTTAATCGTTAAAAGAAATAAAATCACGAAGATGAAAATTTTTTTTTTTTTTTCATTTGAATAACGATTTAGGTTAATGATTATATTTTGTCACGAAAGCTTTAGTTTCTATACCTAAGTACATATACAGGGTGATTTTTTAAGCGTGTCCATCCCCTTTTAGATTTTTTCCGGAATGTTCATTTTGATATAAAAACTAGGTTTCAATAATCTGTTTTTTTTTTTTTTTTTTTTTTTTTCATGTCACCTTAAGCATGTCCTATATTGATACAAACTTTATTGAACAAATAAATGGTACCACTCCATTTTATTAACGGAATTTTATTCAAGTAATCAATTTGTGAATTTTTATTTATTGAAAACAAAATTCGTATGAATAGTTTATATTTAAACAATATTGCGAATTATTTAAGTATTAGTTGGTAAAATCATAGATTCATAATAATTACGTAATACGTTGGTAACTAATTTCTAATTTCGATTTTTAATACACCAAAATTCACAGAAAAATTACCTGAATAAAATTCCGTATTCACCACAGGACAATTATAAGTGACTTAAAAAAAAAAAAAAATGAGTTATGGAAAACATAGTTTTTATAGTGATTTGAACATTTCGAAAAAAATCCAAATTCTTGCATTTTTACGGCCAAAAAAGGAAGTGGTTAAGCACGCATAAAATATCACCTTGTATATAAACCTATGAACTCGTAACGTCGAGACACAAAAGAATTGTACTTTTTCTGCCAATTATTTTTGAGGAATTCGACAAATTTTGAACATTTTTGATAAATATTCCATATTATTTGAATTATTATTATTGATCAAATTTAACAGGAAAAAAAAATTTAATCAAACCTGTATTTTTTACAGACAATCTTAAATCTGTTGAAATGGGAAGAAAAATGTTTTTTTTTCCTCAAAATTTGTCTGGGACTCAGTATAAAATGATGGACTCAATTGGTATTATAATTGAAATCTGGCTGGACTCAATTAGTCCTAAAACGATTTTTTTTTTTTTTTTTTTTGGGACTCATTTCGTATGCAGCCAATAAAATAACTTAGATGTATAGAAAATATTATGTAATATGATCGATTTCACATTTTACAATTTGAAAGTGAATTGGGGAAACGTCCAACGGAGAAATTTCAGACTAGGATGTGTCCACAAACCAACTATATATATATATATACCGTTGCTGTATGTATATTGTATAGTAACTTTTTTTGCACTCAAAAGAGACGATTAAAAACAAAAAGAAATAAAATTAAAAAAACATAACTACGAGTAAAGAGAGAGAGAGAGAGAGAGAGAGAGAGAGAGAACACATTGTTGTCGGTCCACGAGTACCAATATTTGCGTTATTGTGCTCTACATTACCGATATATTATGAGTGTACTGCTGATGCGCATATAAACATCGAATTTCATAAAAAAAACGTTCACAAACGATCGTCGCTGCCGCCGCCAGCGCATTATACAATAATATTATGTACACGCATTTTTAATTTACGCCGTGCCCTCTCGTAGGACGCGCGATTAAAATCGAACAATTTAATCCCATCTGGGCCGTTCGCGAACGATATAATAATAATAATATAAATTCCCATACACACACACACACACACACACACACACTATTGTCAGCTTAAATCGAACGCTTTTCGAAAATACCGACATCCAACAATGGGCTTCCCTACCCCCAAAGTTAAATCAGAATGGCACGATTTTCGCCATATTCATGAATGCATCGGTATGATATAAAATATACATATATATATATATATATATATACATAAACATGTACGGGTGCACTGATCCATGAACACATATTATTATTATCATCATAACATGAAAATACCATTGAAGCGCGTTCTAGGTGGAAACGGAACGTTTACCGAACTGTACGCAGAATAATATAGCCGTAGAGCAGAGCTGACGAGAGATAAAATGGCGCAGGAATTTCCACAGTTTTTATTATATTGTATTTTCATTTCGACTTGATTCACCGGAAAGTAACACGTCTTGGGAATTAAAAATCGAAAGTCACGAAGATAAATTTAATCAAACGCCGCCGTGAATATCAGATAATACAACACGAGACTATAAAATATGTGAAAATACAAACATTCATACTTTTAATTACAAGAGAAAAAAAATAAATAGATTTAAATTTTATTTTGGCGCCTCCCCGAGAACGGGCGCCTTTTTTCTCGTGCTAGTTTCCCGTCTCATTCTCTCTCTCTCTCTCACGGGTTTACAAGGGTAGAAGCCACCCCGGTGTTTCTTTTGGTATAGGATGAGATAATATTGACGAAGATTTACTCTCTCTGAGCGCATTAAACTGTTGCAATTACCGGATATACAATAACACAGCGATTTATAACCAAACATATATAATTCGTTTAAATGACCTCGGTGGCGCGAAGAGACGTGTATATGGTCTCTAATAATAATAATAATAATAATGTTCGTAAACGCTCTTAGCGTGTAATCTAATATATAACAATAATAATAATAGCGGTAATTTACCCGTGATATTAATAATAATAATAATAATAATAATAATTGCTGTCCGTACACAAAAGTTACTCGTGTACGTCGAGTCCGTCCCCGACGACGTTCCCGCAAAATATGGCGGAATTCATTTCACGTTAGTTTTCGTTTTTAATTATCTCGTTCTCCGGGGATGTCATTGGTTTCGGCGAGCGCAGAGCCGGATAAACGAAATACGTGGCCAGGGGGGGGACTCGGGGTTCCGACTAAAATATTATACAGAATACGTTTTATGAACACAAAAGATAAGAAGTTTAGAACATCCGTCTACCCATTGATACGGACCTCAATTTGGTTGGTAAAGTCTCTCGAGTTTTTCATAAGGCCCCCCTTTCTCTTTGAGCGTCCCACCCTCCGGGCGATAGAACCACGAAAAAAAAATATTTAAAAATCATTATTTTCATTTCTGCGCTGAAATTATCATATTTACGATATGATTAACACCATTTCGTATGCGCATAACTGCGATGACGTGTAATATTTATGCAATTAGTGACTAGGGTCCGGATTTTTAATTGCCCTATAAAATTGCTGTTGTTCACAAAAATACGCTTAAAAAATGACTTCAAATTGATTTTATTGCAAAAACCTTGTAATAAAATATGAATACGTAAAATGATCTGAAAATGCGAAAAAAAATAATGTAAAGTTAAAATTCCGTTGTTGAAGTATATACTTGTTAGATTTTTGTCCTAATGTAAAAAAAAAGGAAACAAATCCTAGTGATAACGCAAGTGCTTGCAAACCAAATTGATTAAAAATCACGAGTGCCCAAAAACGTCACAGATCCTTTTTATTATTCACGTCGGTCGAGACGCAATATATATGTCCCCACTGAATCGCTTTTTAGTGGCTTTATATTATTATTATAATTGAACGCGTATGCGCGATATCCAAAGACGACGGGTGATAATAATAAATATGATAACAGTAGTAATAATAAATAAAATATCTATTCTCCTGGACCTCAGAGGCTGCAGGTATTGTAGGAGCATATATATATATGTGTGTGTGATATGGAATATACTCGTTTTGCAGACACTGTCGAGGCCGAATTGCCGTGACAACGCCTCTCGTCCCACGTATATATATATATATATATATATATATATATATATATATATGTATATACGGGTATTATGGGGCAGGGGGGGGTGTTTTTGGAACGGGGCCAAACGATTTCTGTGCGGCGGCGGATATTAATGAAATATGAGCGCATAAAGGCCACTCGGTGCACGTTATATGTATACATACGATATATAACCGCTATTGCTAACTGTGTGCCGTTTTGCCGGAGAATGCGGAACGGGCTCGCGGGACTCTAGTTTTGGCAAACCGCTGCAGCACGCGCTGATCCGGAGTGCCGTCGCCAGCCCGCCATTGCCACGCCGCCGTGTTCATACGTGAACGCGTATTACAATATATTCGTTTATGCGCGGGTTATTCGGGGTTTTTTTTTTTTTTTTTTTATTATTATTATTTCTTTATTTCCGCTCCCGGTTTTAGCCGACGACGACGACGACGACGACGCGCGAGAGAGGCGAAACGCGCCATCCCCGGGTAAGAACCGGCGCAGGTGCACTGACCCGATGCGGGGCTAATGCCAACCGAGGACCGCACCTCGTATATTCACGTTTTTGCACTCGTTCGTGTCGGTATTTAGGTCCGTAGGTCGCGCGGTGGTGCGCTCTCAAAATATCCCATGCGTCAAAATATTCCACTTAAAAAACATCCCCATTCGAAATATTCCCGATGGAATATTTGCTCATATGCAAATATTTATGTAAAATTAATATTACACCCATGCAATTAAGTGGTCTGTAATTTTTAAATTATTTAAAACATTAGATCTATGTCCTAAGAATAATATTTCCAAATATAATTCTATATTTTATAATTTTCGCATATTGTAAAAAACCGTTGATATGTACAAAAATTTGTCTTTTTAATATTTTTCTTTTATACACTCGCGAATAATAATTGTAAAATAAAATAAACTGTTTGAAAGCATATAATCATGTAATTATATGTTAATTTTTGTGCAATACATATATAAAAAAATAAATAAATTTGAACGGGGATATTTTGCAGTTTTTAAAGCGAACGTGAATAATTACAACACGAGTTTTTGCGAACCGATGGGCGATTAATATTTGGGGGTAGAAACGGATGACGGATGGAGCGTTTTTTTTTTTTCTTTTTTTTTTTTTGGGTGGGGGGAGGTAGCAAAGTTTCCACGGTTTACGTACACGTGCGATTGTTGTTCTTGTCGGTATATTTTGATTACTACGGTCACGCAACACTTGTAGAAAGTTCGCCCCGTGTATATTTAATATTAATTGCGATTTCGATCGGCCGTCGCGCGGTTATGTCGCAGTGTACCCGCTGCTGCTGCAGCACATATATTATAAATTACGAGAACGAATACGGGGCTCTGATATATCGTATCGTCAGTGGCGGAGCAAAAATAAGGGCGATTAATTTCAAAGTATAAAACGGACAGCTACGGTCGTAGCTCTGTGTACTGTACAGTAGTCGTATACTCGTATAAACAATACACACACACACACACACACACACAAACATAATATATTGACGGGTGATTTGAGGAAACTATCGTTAGAAAGAAGAGGCAAATTATTTTGGTTTTTTTTTTTTTTTTTTTTTTATCTCCATTCTCCGTTTCATTTCTCCTCGACTTTCATAAACGTCACATTCCGCGGCAACGGCTTATCAATACACGCGGCGCAAAAGAAAAGAAAAAAAAAAAAAGTCTCTCTTGTGTTCTGCAGAAAGAACCGGCACGGGCTTATTATTTCGACGAACACACAGAGTGTATGTAGAGAAAATAAAAATAAAATCCTATTACTGTACACCGTCCACGCCCCCGTCGTCGGGACAACACAGTACGTATCTTCCATCGCCTTCCCCTACCCCTCCTGCCCACGTCCCGCGCACGCTTTCATCATTTACACAAACGATTTCTTCGGCATCTCTCGTCATTATCCTACTTTATTTCTCCGGCTCAGAACCCTATTTGTCGAAGATTACTCGGCTGCCGCGTACCCCCGGACCCGACCGCCGCCGCCGCCATCGCCAGCCGTACCGGATGCGATGACGACGATGAGATTATTCCGCGCCGAAAGGTTTAAATTACTATCGGGGGTTTGGGCCATGTTTCGCCGCGTATCTTCCATTTCAGCACAGTCCATATGTGCGGTAAAGATTTGAACGGACGACCGGCAGAAAAAAAAAAAAAAAAAAAGTACGTCAACACACAAATACCTCTCTCCATGACCGGCAATTACGACATTCTACGAAAATAAAAGTCGTTTATTATGTCCACGAGTCGATTTAAGTTAATGTTGAATTAAATGCCAGTTAAATTATTGCATATTTTCATTATGAATTCGTAAACTACATGTTTTGTGGTTGAATTCAGCAGGAATTTTGTACAGTTTTTCTCTGTTTTTGAAAAAATCACTGAGAATTTTGAAAAACGAGCTGTTTAAAGTACCATAGGACTGCAATTTTAGATCTAAAATATTGGCGTACGAAACACTACAATAAGTATTTCTAAACGAAAAAGTGTTTTTTTAAGAATAAAAAACGCAAAATTGCCCTTTATCCTAAATAATTCAAGTGGTTTCCTTCGTTTTTGTAAAATGTACTGAGATATTTGTTCACAAATGTCGATTTACTTACAAGTATATACACTAAAATGAATATGTTTGTTAAAATCTGAATGTCCCCCGTGGAAAATTCCTAAATAAACTATTTTTTCACACCTTAATTTATACTATTTTAGCAAATAAGATAATAACTGTGGCATATCAGATTTTAATTTGAATTGATTTAAAATGATAAGTTTAATATGAAAAAAAAGACTCTGAATGAAGCTCGTTTGTTAATTTTACTCTAATACTTTTATATACACAATATATACAATGTGGCTTAAGACATGCCATCTTTTAGTCATATTGAAGAAAAAACAAAAACTATCTTCACGGGTTTTGATTTTTGATCTAAGTTTCGTAAAATTTGGCTCGATTATTTGTTTTTTTTATACAGATAATATCACATTTGAAAATTTCGATTGCACATCGTGTCTATAGTTAATCGCGTAATATTAAAATTTTTTTAACACAAAACTTGAACGCAAAAACAACAAAATAATTAATAATAAATATTCGCGTGTGCAGTCTCATGAAATTTCGATTGGATTAATATATACATATATAGGTATTGAAAACAACGAGACGACAACGATGGATGGCGGTAGCAAAAAAAAAAAAAAAGGAGAGTTCAAAGTTTTACTGCAAAGCTTTATCAGTATTTCCGCTCGCGGCAGCGTCAGGATGTCATTAAAATTGCGTTTTACCTTTCCCACTATATAAAAATAATAACAATATAATATAAAATACGCGTATGAGAGAGAGAGAGAGAGAGAGAGAAAGGGTGCGCAGGTACGTATATTATAATATCTTCCTTGAACGCGCACGTGACGTTTTATGTGAACGCGTAGATTTTTCCTCATACCAATAATATAATATAATGGTCTACCATTGGCGTGCATTGTCATGTAATATCAAAAAAAAAAAAAAAAAAAAATGTATATACCTATAGTAATATGATTTACACGGGTTCGTGAGTTCGTGACTCCGTGACCGTATCGCGTAGGGTTTTTTTTTTTTTTTTTTTTTTGGAAAAAAGTGCCAAAGTATCAGGATTTGAAAAAAATAAAAATAAACGATTTAATAATAGGGCTGTAGCGCAGCTCTCTATACGTGTAAGTGTATAAATATACTATTATAATAATATATTCACAAGTAAAATATGTTGCAGGCATAGAAGTGGAACGTGAACTTGGTGGAGTGTACGAACGTGGATATAAAAGGATAACGTTTGGTTAAGGGTGGTTTTGTTTTTATATATATATATATGTATCAGCTATAGAAACCATCAGATGTATATTGTATACTTGTTTTTACAGACTCTCGCAACATTATATTTCGATATAGTGCTTACGGCTGCTTTATTTCACTACTCTGTACTTCAGAACTCGATAAACACAACAACATTGGCTGAATACAAATTGTAACCGCGAATCGGTCGATATTTTTCTAATAAACGGTCGGAGGATTGTATTTTTTGCCACAACGTATTTTCAGTGGTGCGTGATGCCGTGTATGTATGTGTGTGTGTGTATGCGCGTGTCTGTTATAGAATCGATGTGTATATATCGGTCTGAAATGCCGCATTCGTGTCTTATGAACTGGATAAGACTTTTGATCGGTATTCAAAATATTTGCTAGTCATTTGCAAAAGAAGACCGTGACTATACTACACATATAATATCCGACATCGCACTATTGCGGTATTTCAATTATTACGACGCGACGGCTTCTTCATCTGAATATTGATCGCTATTCTTTTCAGAATATTATAATTTTATGGTTTCTCTCCCTACACACACACACACACACACACACACATATATATATATATCATTCCATGGATTATAAGAGCAGTTTAATCAGACATTCTCAAAAGTCGTAAACTCAGAAATAGTAAGAGAGAGAAAGAGAAAAAAACAAAATAATATCTACGTGCACTGCCAGCAGCCATTCGTCCGTCACGGAGTCCGGGGAATTCTTTCGGTGCATTTTCGTCGGTTTAAAAACAAAAATTAAAAAGACACCTATATAATATGAAGTACGAATTAGAGAAACGGCGATAGGCGGTATTTTTAAATTGCATCAGTTGGGCCGGACGAGAGTGGCCGTGAACTTTGTGCCGCGGAAAACCGCATTGTGGCCAATCGCAATCTGACGTTTCCGGCGCGCGATACGTTGTGAAACTGACGCTTTTATTTGTTTTCCCCACTTTTACTTCGTCTTTTTCGCCAGCACACTGTGACCGCGTCCGCGCGAACAGCAGCTGCAACTGATGCAAACGGTCGGTTATTTTTCCCCGGCTTCAAAACAGTGGATAACAATAACAGCTGCAAAAGTACGACGCGACGGAGAAACGGAAAACCCCCTACACGCTTTCGCGTAAATAAACGAGCAGTGTCGCGACTGCACGACGACGATTCCATCGTTCAGTTCAAATGGGGTTTTCAGATGTCGAACCGCACGAGAGGACGACGTGTCTGAACGAATAATACCAGAACGACGATAACGACGGTGGTGGTGATAATAATAATAACGAACAAAAAATAAAGAAGATTTTCGATTTTCGAAAAGCCGTCGGCGGCGAGTGGATGTGATTGCGCGACGAAGGGCTGCTCTGGTACACCGTTATTTTCCTCGAAATCGCCGTTTAAGCGCTTGTAAATTCCGTGTGTTTACACGACGGCCTCTCGGTTCTGCGTTCAAAAATCGGTTTGCTGTGTCACTACGGCGCTCGATAAGTCCTAACGAAGTGTATACAAACCGTAACGCGAATGACCCACTCGTCGTCGTCGTCGTCGTCGTCGTCGTCGTCGTTCGTTGTAGGTAAACGTTTTTTTCCCTCCCGTCCGCGAAAACGCGTACAAATAATACTTTTATACTAGCAACACGCCGACGACACTACTCGTCGCTTCCCGGGACGTTCTAAGTTTTTGTTGTTCAGCAAATCGAAAACTCGTTGTCGTCCGACGACGATGCAATTTAAATGCCGAAAAGTGCTTGTTTTCTCCCACGAGGGTGTAGTGTCTCGCGTAATCAGTGTACAGTGTACACGTTTATAGAGTAACGTCCAAACTACTACGAGTTGTATTACCCGTTGTGGAGAGGAAAAAAACTTGAATTTAGGATTTTTCCCCAGAAAAAAACAAATTTTACACAAGAAAATCAAATTTTAATTTTTTAGTTTTGTATGTATACAGGGAAAATCCATTAAAATTAAATAGAAGCAAGCTTCGGTGACGGCGGTGGCAAAAATCTTTGCGCGCTGTTTTATTGTCATGCGGCGAGACAAGACAGAAAACTAATTTATTATTATGGCCGACGCCAGAGAATAGACTAAATCGTTTGTCAACCGTTTTGTTTTCGAGTTTATACGAATCGATTATTAATCGTTTCCGTTTCTCTTGTTCTTCCATGCGTTAATTTATCAATCGCGTTTATATATGACGTCATAGATCTCAGGATCCTTGGACAGAACTGAAATAATCGAATCTAACGCGCGGAACGTCCAAAGACGGACATGTAGTATGACGTATAGTATCGTATATAAAAGAGACAGTAACGGAGAGGCTAAATTTCGAAAATTCAACAGAGATTTCGATCGATAAGAGATATCAAACGAATCGCGCGACAAAGGGGACGACGCAATGTCTTTTTTTCTCGTTCGCCCACACCGGATGCAATCGTTTTTCGGAACTTTTTTAAAAGTCCCAGTGCCATCTCGAGAATATTAGTGTTCAACGAGAAATCGTGGTCGTATCGAATCGACGACGACACTGCCTTTGAAGTATATAAATTCATTTCCATCTTTGGTAAACATCCAATTTCATTCGATCTCGTAATGGAGCACAGTCATAAATACCACTAGCGATTGCCCGCATTCGTATATATATATATGTGTGTACACGTTATAAAAGAAACCCGAAACTATACAACACTTCTGGTTTTGTAATAATATTGCATTTATTATACGTACAATATTACGAAATCTTGTGTTTGTAAATGCAAGAAAATAATAATTATAATACACGAAAACTTTATGATTGAGGTTGAAAGTATTTGAATAATATTATATTATTTCGAAATAATAAAAATTAAAGTCGAGGAGAACTGAAATCCCCTTGTACGCCCTGGACACATTTGCCACTGCGACCCCGGCGGGAATTAAAACGTAACAAACCGTCATTAATATTTATTTTTACACTCGCGACCCCTGTAAGTTGTTGGTCTCTCGTAATATTTCAAACAGCTACTTTTATGCGTCTGTGCCTTATGGTTTCGGAATGATATGTATATTATACCGAAGTCAGATATGCCATTCAATTCACCACCACGTGTGATGTATATAATATGACCGCAAACATGAGACGCGTTTGATTCCGCCGTAAATCGCCACGGAAGAATATTAATAAACGATTTATGGACGGTGGTTGAATAAAAAATACGCGAAACTCGTGCATTTGACGGACGCGGTATGAAACATAAAAATTATATATATATATATATATAGAAAACAAAAGCCATTCCGTCGCAAACGTCCGAGACAGCGTGGTTTATGCTTTGTTTTACCGGCGGAAAATTCGATATGAAGGTTTTTATCGAATAATAAATTACCGTTAAGTCGGGTTTTCAAACATTAAGTCCGGGCAATAGATCATAATATAATATTTCTGTAAAATGCGACCGTCAGACGACGACGACGACCAACCAACGCCCGCCACCAGGTAAAACACATCATCCCGTAGCCAAGATTCTCAACTGCCGGTACGTGATTCGAATTAGAAGTGGACGGCGGTAAGTACAGCGTGGGAGGAGGGGGTAGGTGCAGGGGCGACAGAGAGCAGGAGAAATACGGTCACGTCGGCAAGATACCCTGTAGTCCCCCCCCCGTGTACGCGTTGCGGCGCGAGAACGTATTTTTGAAAAATGATTTTGTAAGTTACACCACACCCCCCCCCCACATAAGCCCGGGCCGAACGGGATAAAATATCACCGTCGTCCGCGGCCATCTGCAGCCGGCCGGCGTCGTCCCGAGTGAAAACCCATCATCAATCGCACCTCCCGCCCCCAACTCATAGGCCGTAAGCTCATGATAGATACAACACGTGGTATCTATATAACCTATATAATGACGGCCTACAATATGCGTGTACCGCGTACCATCATTGTCCACCATTGGAGGCTTGAACCCCCCTCAAGAACCCCAGAAAGAAGGCGACGAACCACGATGCTGCAAACCGAAATTGCAAAGGAGGATTGTAATTGATTCTTTTATGGAAATTCTGACGTACATGACAAAAATAATATAATTTTCTCAATTTAAAATACATAATATGAATGTAAAAATAAATTGGACTGACCTAGAGAGTGTATTCTAATCTATTTTATTTAATATAATAAAAATGAAAATAAGACAATGCATTATCAATTGTTGTTAATTATCTACTTTATGTTTTTTTTTTTTTTTTTTGTTCGTCGATAATATTCCATAAAAGTTTTTAGCGATTTTCCATTCATCCCGTAACCAGTCATTAATACGAAAAATATTGAAAAAATCGAATAATATTAATTAAAACGTAAAAGAATGCCAACAAGAATGATGCACGTCTCCGTTATCGAATATCATAAAGAGTAATTTGATGCGATAAAAATATGAGATAAACGTTTTGTAATCGATTTGCATTTTAGATTCTGAATGAAGTGAAGAAGCTAGTGTTTTTACAATGATGTTTATTTTTTTATTATTTTATTTATTTATTTTTTTCTGTGTACAACTTTTCGTATAGAAATACTTGTCCAAAAGTTTCGATCAATAACTTTTTGAAACCCGATTCGCCTCTAGATTGTACTTTAAAAAGGTCATTTTTTGAAT
>JAIPRM010005079.1:0-21339 GCA_025469315.1 Stegophylla sp. TES_Ste_2020 | reverse complement strand
TTCCTTATCTTATCCTACGTATTTTTCAACGTTAAATTTAATACGATACAAGTCGGTAATTACGGTGTGGCCTTTGGACTGCCGCCCAAATACATTTCTCAAAACCACAACGCCTTATCAGTTGTCATATATTACACGGACTGCCATGTTTATGTATACACATGTACAGTTGTTGTCAGATAGATTAGCACGGCGGCGGCGCGATAACGAAAAACCAGGGGTTCTCAATCTTGAATGTTATTACCGAAAATGTATCAATAAACCAACATTTGTCATAAAACACTTAAGACTGATTATACGTTATTAATTTAACATCAAATATTTTTTTATTTTAAAATAAAAAGTAGAAATTATATTAATTTATAATAATAATAATAATATCTATTTACAATACTTGCACGAATGGGTAAATAAAATATCCATCACATAAGTACATTCAATAATTTCCATATCACATTAATCTATTAATATCGTCATTGTCAGTCGAGTTATTTATTTTTTTACATTTATAATAAACAAATCGTCGGGGTGATTGACGCGCACCGCGCGCATACAAAACACACCGCTACTTGTTTGAGATACACCTACTGATAAGAGCCGCCGCCGCCGTGCCAATTTATCTGGCAACGACTGTAATGTATTTGTATATGTTTACACTATTAAATAACAGTATCTAACCTACTATTTTATATTTAAATTATTAACTTTCTTCTTTATATTAACTCCCTCGTTCAGAATCGTCTTATTGAAGAAATGATTTATCGTTTCTTTAAAATTCAATACACCCGTCAAAGAATCCCACCCGTCGTGCGAAGAACACCCATCGAAGTATGTCCCGCTTTTTATTTATAGTGTTAATATATATAGTAATTTTTCCGAATTTTATTCAATCAAAACCTTGTGAAATTTTTAATTATTCATACATCAAAAATTTTTTTTCACCAAAATATCCGCAATGTAATTCTCCATCTACGTACCAAGTTTCATAAAGATCGGCTGAACCAACTATTTTTTATATGCGTTTAAGTGTGTAATTTTAAGTGAAACCAATGAATTCTGTCAAAATTCCTAATTTAAACAGTTATAAAACGAAAACTTGACTATTGATTTTCGAGATTTTTCGAGTACTGTTAGAAATACATATGAATATAATTGTATTAAATTTTCAGCTCTTAATATCCATAAATTAAAATTTTATGAATTAAAAACTAACAAAAAACGAGAAATTTTCAAAATGCCGTACTTCCCCAAAATTGGTCAAATGTTTTTGAAAATTTTATGAGCATAACTATTTTTAGTAGTTGGTGAAAGTTTCAACTTTCTAGCTCCATTATTTTGGAAGTTATGTCAAAAAAACAAAATCAAATTTACGAAAATTCGCGTTATGCCGTTTTTTGTCAATTTTTGGGTACTCTAGGCGTGCGCTTAAAAAAAGTATTCAGAAATTAGAAAAATGACCTCCCAAAAGTACCATCTTAACAACATTTCCGTTCTATAGAGTTACTGATCGAAACTTTTGGACCAGTATTCCAGTATTTCTAAACGAAAAAGTGTTTCCATACATACGAAAAAAAAAACACACAGATTTGTAAAACCAATACATTTTTCAGAATTTAAAAATTGAAATAAATATGGAGTGGGTACTCTTTATGGAGAGTAAAGAAACTTGCCCTCCCCCCTCTTCCCTGAAAAGTAATTTTTTTTAATTTACCAAAAATATGATTTTGATGTCACCGTATAAAATATAATTACATTAAAAATTTAGTATTTAATAACAACATTAAATAATTTGTGTGAAATCATAGTTTAATATGTAAAAGACATAAAGTTTTTAAACTAAATATAGATTTTTATATTTTAAATTCTGAGCGAAGTAAAACATGTAGAAAAATATTTGAGGAATCTTTTGGCAAAGAAAATGTAGAACATAATTTAAATTTTAAAACTTTTTTGGTGTTTTTAACTATCTGTTAGATTGCTAAACCATTGTAATAGCTAGTTGACTCCTAAAATAAAGTGGTATATTAAAAGTAAAATAGAATAAATTTATTGACCACCAACCAAAAATTACAAATTTTTAGAGCCCAAGGTAAATCAAAGTTTTAAAACGATATCACAAATCAAAATTAGAGGAAATGGTTAGTTTGCTTTGAAAATGATTTCTCTCATAATTAAAGTAAAATAAGGTTATATGGCGTCATAAAGCTTCGTAAATCAAAAATATTCCTCTATTTAATATAAAAACCTAACTTGGGATTAAAAGTTTTAAAGAAAAATTAATTTTCATATTTTTTAAAATTATGTACCATATTACATTTAAAGCTAATGACTACCGCATGTCCGCACAAAACGATTTAGATACACTGTTGTTTTGAGAATCAAAAAACAAATTATAATTTAGAATAAAAACAAAATTGAAATTGGAGAGATGGGTGGTAAAATGCATTTAAAACAAGATAATTACAGTGTTCAGCCTGTTCAGGTAATTGAAATATTGATTTTTTTTTAACTCAGTGTGTAAAGCTCATTAAATTATGAAAATGTTCTGAATATAGATTAGTTTATATACAAACGTTATTAATACAAATAAAACACATAATTAACACAAAACTAAATAAAAAAATTTCGGGAGGGTTTATATCCCCTTAACCCCCCCCCCTGGGTGTGCCACTGAAAATACATAAATTTGTTATTTTAATCTAATTTGTTATTTTATAATAGCAATCTAATTAAAATATGGAAGATATTTTATTATAATAATAATAAAATATCTTTCATAACTGGAATATTATAAAATTAATAGTTTATTTTCAATTAGGTTACATAAGATACATAAAAAAAAGCCGGACATACCTCGCACCACGGATATTCTTCGCTCCTTAGGTCAGATACTCTTGATGGATGTGTAGAATTAAAGAAAAATCATTTCTTTAATAAGACGATTCTGAATGAAGGAAGTTAATTAATGTAATTATAAATAGTCATCATTTTCAACATACTTACCAAAAGTATCTGATCCAAAGAGCGAAGAATATCCGTCGTGCGAAGTACAGAGGCGTATCCAGGGGGGTAGCTGATGGGGCTGCAGCCCCTCCCAAAATGTTTTATTTATAATCCACAGTATTTAACAGTATTTAATAGTTGACCTTTAATTTTAGCGTCTAAATTATCTAAACAGGTTTTATATATTGTCATAATCCGATGACGGAAAAATGGTAATAACACTAATAACTACTTATAGAGTTAAGATGTTTATGTAATAGTCAATAAAAATGAATATAATAAATATATATGTACCTATTTATGTACTAAAAAAAACTGAAAAATATGCATTCAAATTACCTAATTTAAAGGTTTTTTTTTTTAAAGTATTTTTATTTTAGGCGATTAAAACACAACTATAACACGTGCAATATACGATTTAACTGATACACAACGAAATGGCAACTAACTGAACTAACTACACTAAAGTTTTAAAATCTAAGTAATCAAATAATTCGAATCGTAGCAATTACTGGTAAATTTTAATTACATAATGTTTTAAGATAAATTTGATTGTTACAATAGGCTAGCTCAATTGAACTTTTTATGTATATCTCCGAATAGGAATATCCGAATATAGAATTCCCGGCAATAAACAAGCCATTATTTTTATATAACTTGTTTAAAATATAAGTTACAGATATACAAACTTAGATTGAGCTTTATTTTTAGATTCTGAACAAAGTGAAGAAGCTTATGATTTTACAATGATGTTTATTTTTTTTATTTTTATTTTTTTCTCTTTCTGTGAACAGTTTTTCGTATAGAAATACTTGTCTGAAAGTTTCGATCAGTATCTCTATAGAACCGAAATCGTACCCAGATGGTACTTTAAAGAGATCATTTTTCCCATTTCTTAATACTTTTTCCAAAAATGGGGAAAAATTGACAAAAAACGGCAAAACATGCAATTACCGAAATTTCCGTAAAATTGAAAATAACTTTTTGACATAACTTCTAAAATAATGCAGCTAGGAACTTGAAATTTTCACCAACCACTAAAAATAGTTACGAAAATATTTCATATAAATTTCAACAAGATTTCATTAATTTTCAGTTAAGTACAGCATTTTGAAAATTTCGGAAATTTCTCATTTTTTGTTAGTTTTTATGTAATACAATTTTTGATTTTTGATATTAAGACTTGAAAATTTAATAAGACCTCACTGACATATATGTCTAATTGACTTGAAAAAATCTCGAAAATCGTTAATCAACTTTTTTTTTATACCCGTTTGAAGTTAAAATTTCGACGAAATTCGTTAGTTTTACCTAAAATTACGCACTTTTTAGCGTACATATAAAAAAATTGGCTTAACCGATTGTTTTGAAATTTGATGCCTAGATAGAGAATTTCATTGCGAATATTTTGGTGCAATAAAATTTCTTACGGACGAATATTTAAACATTTTACAAGAGTTTGAATAAAAAAAAATGGAGAAAATACAGACAGATATTACGAAATATCTATATACTACAGTAGCGTATCTGACTTACTTTTATGGGGAAGGGACGAACCAAAACCTCAAAGAGAGCCGCCTCAATTGAGCCTAATACACCCGTCGTGCGAAAAACACCCATCATGAGAAGTATGTCCGGGCTTTTTTATATATTATAAAAGTATTTGTGAAATATAACTAAAAAGGAAAGAAATACATATATTTCTTTTTAATTGCACTTATTTTAATTTGCAATTCAATTATGTTTCAATTGAAAATTACTATACATTTATAGGTGTGATCACTTATCATATTTGAGGAGGCTAATAATTATTTCTCGGTTTGTAAATTTTGAGGGGCTTAGTCCCCTCAATTTCCAGCTATAGTGGCAAAACAAAAAAAATTAAATTTAAATAATTCTACATAAATATTTTCAACAGCAATTCTAGTATTTGTTATTTACATTAAATATGTAGCAATACAATTATTTTTGTAATCGATATAAAATATGTATTTTATATCCAAAAATATATTACCAATAGTACGCATAAAAAGCCGGACATACTTCGCACCTTAGACCAAATAACTTACTTTAATTATTAGGTCTATGCTTCGCACCATGGGTATTCTTAGTGGGTGTGTTGAATTTTAAAGAAACGATTAATAATTTCTTCAATAAAGTGATTTTGAGCGAAGCTTCAAATATTAAATAATATGTGTGTTTGTGTGTGTGTCGGGACGTGTCGGGTAATAAATAAATGTCAGTATCAAATACTAAAAACAATAATCTCATTTTAAAAAACCAAATCATCAACTCTCAATTAAAAAATAAATCACTAATGTAAAAATTACTGGTTTGATGCAAATCATAACTTTAAACAGCTATAAAAAAAAAAAATACTTACGAATTTCGAGATTTTTTTCAGTATCGTTGATAATACATAATTAGTATGCTCATAATACATTTTCAGGTCTTATTATCCACACATTAAAATTTTATGGAATGAAAACTTACAAAAAACGAGAAGTTTCCAATATTTTCAAAGTTCTTTACTTACCTCAAAACTGATTAATTGCTTTTGAATTTTTTTTGAGTGAGCACGTAACTATTTTTATTTGTAAAATTTTCATGTTCTATAACTAATGGTCTTGGAGTTATTGCTAAAAAACTAAAATTTATTTCATAATAACATTTTTACTTCGGTATTTCTAATAATTGAGTTTTATTACAAGACAAATGAGTTTAAACAAAAAATTACCAGTGTATTTCGTTAATGTTTAATTAAATTTGCAATTTCTTGTTTTTTTGGGTTGGATATTTCATAAAAACTTACCAATATATACCTAGGTACTTAACTAAGTCTGCAAACATTTATACTTTTTTAAAAATTTTTGAGCTACAAGGACACATATTTTCCAAAATTTAAACTCTTTCAATACTTCTTTCACGTCACAGTAGGGGTTAAAAATTTCATTTTTAAAACGGAAATTTTTCAAAATCTATTCATAATTTTTTAAAAGTGTAAGGGTAAACTATTGGAAATTTGAGAGAAAAACTGTAAAATATAAGTTTAGTTACATAGGTACCTATTTTGATGTGAAAAAAATAGTGTAAACATTTTTTTGTTCCAAACTCTAAATTTTTTTTAATATTATTACTATCTATATAATATTTTATATCTATATTTAATATTTCATAAGTTTTTTCTGGTCACAAATTTAATTTTTAATAAGCCGGACATATTTCGCATCACTGATATTCTTCGCTTCTTGGGTCAAATACTCTTGGTGGGTGTGTAGAATTTTAAAGAAACGGTAAATTATTTTTTTAGTAAGACGATTCTGAACGAATGGAGTAAATAATAATATAATATAAAGAATAAATAATAATAATAGTCGTCAATTTCAACACATACACCAAGAATATCTGACTCAAAGAGCGAAGAATATCCGTGGTGTGAAGTATGTTCGGCTTCCTTGTCTATACTTTACATTTTTTTATCTAATAAATAAAGAAAAAAAAATAATGAGCAAAATTTTGCCCGTAAAAAATTTTATTGCACCAAAATATTCGCCTTGTAATCTATCTAAATGTCAAATTTCGTAAAGATCGGTCGCACCAATTATTTTTTATTTGCGTAGCAGTGTATAATTTTAAGTAACACTAATGAATTTTGTCAAAATGTCGACTTTAAACCATTATAAAACAAAAACTTGACTTACGATATTTTCAGTACAGTTGGGAATACACAATACACATGAATATGTTTGTATTAAATTTTCAGGTCTTAATTATGAATGCAAAGATATTAATCTATGCATTCAAATTGTATGACTTAAAAATTCATATAATTTTTAATAGAATTCATAGAACAGAAATTAAAATTTCTGTTCTTACTTCAAAATCGGTCAAATATTTTTCAAAATTTTATGAGGTGTGCATGTATTTTAAGTAGTTGGTGAAAGTTCAAATTTTCTAATTCCATTATATTTGAAGATATATTAGAATTATAAAATCGTATTTATGAAAATTCGGGTTATTCAGTTTTTTACCGTCTTTTGTCAATTTTTGTAGTCTATGCATGCGCTTAGAAAAAGTATTGAGGATTTGGAAAAATGGCCTCCCTAAAGTACCAACTAGACAATATATTTTCCGATTTATAAAGTTACTGGTTGAAATTTTTGGACCAGTATCTTTACCCGAAATTGTGCTTCCATACATACGAAAAAAAACATACATACAGATTTGTAAAACCAATACATTTTTCGCTTTCGCTCAGAATCTAAAAATTAAAATCATTGTAAAAACACTTCATTTTTCACTTTCATTCAGAATCTAAAAAAATAAACTCATTAAGAGATTCTAATTAGAATGCAAAATAAATTCAAATTCGGAAACATTTTCTTTGATTTCCCACAATTTAAATAAAGACACTTGTTACTTATTAGCATTAGTTGTCTTATCTACTTACTTGTCTATAAAAACATAAAATGAAACATCTTTGTATAAAATCATTAGATTCTTTCGCTCCACTCAAAATCTAAAAGAATAGTTCTCACATTCAGTCATGTACTCTCGTACATATAACTACTGAACTTTCTGCCACGGTTGGACGACGACGGGAGCGCTTAATAACAATAATGACGACAAGGCGATACGTAATATAATACTGTTTATTATATTATTAAAATGTGCGTATTTATTTTAATCTCTACTCATCAACTGTTATGATATTATTATTATCATATTGTAGTCTCTTATGATCGCGAGAGCACGCGTCCACGACGATGATGTAACACTCAACAACTTCTATGTAGAAAAAAAAAAAAACAGTGGAGAGATCACTTACAATTTTTATTAATATTATGACGTCGTTTCGCGGTCCGATGATTCGACAAACAGCTGCCAGTCTCCCATTAAAATACAATCGCATCGAATATTTTATAGTTTATTTCATAAACTGTTTCCCGCGTTGTTCTAAAATCTATTTAACCAATTTTCAATTTTTTCGAAATTAAGTATTATGTTAAGATGTTTATCATTATACTATAATAAGAGTTATTTTAATAAGTATATTTTTAACTATATATTGTGTACTTGAGTAAATTGATTTGGAAATTAAATTAAAGTTTGCGCTAGAAATTTCAATATTCAAAAAGCTTGTTGCACAAGTTTGGTGTTATTAGAAATTTTCGATCCTCGTGTAGGTTATTTTTGGTAAGTGTATTGAATTTTTAGAAACAATGAATAATAATTTTTTAATAAAACGATTTTGAGCGATACTTCAGTATAATAATATACAAATGCAATGCTATTATTTCCTGTTTTATATCGTTGTTAAAAATTGATACAATTACTTTTAACAAAAATGTAAATATATATAGATAAATCGTCTGCCTACCTACCTGTCGAAAAAATCATAATATTTAAATAATATAGATTTTTTGTACATATACTGAGTAAGTGAAAGAAAGAGGAAACACAAAATATTCAACTGAATGATCTATTGTATTAAAATAATAAAATAAGCTTTATTTTTTTAGTTGGTACTCTAATACATATTTTTAGAAAAATTTCAATGCACAATAAAATATATATTTTAGATTCTAAACGAAGGGGTGTTTACAATGGTGTTTATTTTATGTTTTTTTCTCTAAACACATTTTTGTATGGAAATACTTGTCCAAAAGGTTCAACCGGCAACTTTGAAATCAGATTTACCTTTGAATGGTACTTTAAAGAGGTCATTTTTCGAAACTCTCAATTGTTTTCTCCAAAGTCGGGAAAAATTAACCAACATTTGACGAAAAAGACTTGGAAACCATCATTTTTTATTTTTAACCATTAATTGAAACATAGATAGTCAATAATATGAAAAATATGAAATATGAAATAACCATGAAAATGCGAAAAAAATTGGGCATTTTTTTCTAACACTTTTTTTTTATTAATTTTCCTTCCTTTCTTTATTTATTAGTTAAAAAAATAATAAAGTAAAGCAAAGAAAAGTAAAGTAGAGTAAAGTAAGGTAAAGTAAAGCAAAGATAAGTAAAGTAAAGTAAAGTAAAATAAAGTAAGGTAAAGCAAAGTTAAGAATAGATAAGAAGTTGGACATATATCACACCACGGATATTAATCGCTCTTCGAGTCAGATATTTGGGTGAGATACTTTGGTGGGTGTGTTGAAAATGACGATTTTTATTGTTCTTTATATTATTAATTTCCTTTGTTTATAATGGTTTTATTGAAGAAATGATTTATCGTTTATTTAAAATTCTACACATCTACCAAGGATAGCTGACCCGAGGAGCGAAGAGTATACGTGGTGCGAAATATGTGTGTTCGGCTTTCTTGTCTATACTTTATTTAACTTTACTTAATTTTTTTCATAAATATTTTAGATTTAGAGAGGAGCAAAAAATACATTGGTTTTGTGTGTGTTTTTTTTTCGTATGTAAAAAATATGACTTTTTTTGGGAAGAAATACTGGTTTAAAAGTTTCGTCTAGTCATTTTTAGATTGAAAATTTATCTAGTTGGTATTTTTAGGAATTCATTTTTTAAAGATTTTCAATAATTTTTCTTAAGATTATGGGATAACTAGTGGAAAATTGACAAAATAACGGTAAAATATGCCATAAATAGAATTTTTATAAATTTGATTTTTGTTTTTTGAGTTAACTTCAAAAGTTACAAAGCTCGGAACTCGAATCTTTTATCAACTACTAAAAATAGTCACGCGCATATTTAATAAAAATTTCAAAAACATTTGATCCATTTTGAGCTATGTATAGAACGTTGAAAATATTGAAATTTCACATATTTTGTAAGTTTTATCTTATAAAATTTTAGATCTTGAGTGGAGTGAAAAAGCTAGTGTTTTTACATTGATGTTTATTCATTTATTTTTTTTTATGTACACGTTTTTATTCTTTATACTTATCCAAAAGTTTCAACCAGCAGATTTTTAAATCAAAACTGGCCTCAATTAGGTAATTTTGTGATGTCAATTAAATATTTTCTTTTACCAGTATATTCATCACCTGTTTTTCTACACGTTGTATACTTTTTATGAATGTTATCTTAACAAATAATTTTTACAAGCGTTCAAAGACAGAATTACGATTCAAATGACGATTAATACAAGTAATCACAGATTTATTTTCCTTATTATTTCATAATTATAATACAAAATAGATATTTTCCCAAATAATAAAATGGACATGGATTATTCTACACTGACCTAGTTGATCAAGTTGAAAAAGGTGGCTAGGTTGACACTATATACACAGACTTAAAAAAAGCATTCGATACAGTTGATTTTGGAATATTATTGAATAAGTTGAAATTATTAGGAATGTCTGACCCTCTTTGGTCATGGTTTAAATCTTACTTATCAGGTAGAACTCAACTAGTTAAATTAAAAAATGCTATTTCAATTCCATTTAAAGTCACGTCAGGAGTACCTCAGGGTGGTCATATTTCACCACTTTTATTTCTTCTATTTGTAAATGACTTGAACAAAATATTCTTGAACGCTAAATATTTACTATTTGCTGATGATCTTAAAATATATCACTCTATAAACTCTCATGAAGATTGCAATTTACTCAAGGAAGATATTGATCGATTTTATTTGTAGTGTAATACTAATATGCTTGAAATTAACATTAATAAATGTAATTATATCTCATTTACAAAGCGTAAAAATCCTATTATGAATAATTATACAATTAATAATTTTCCTCTAAATAATGTGTCATCAATAAATGATTTAGGTGTCATCTTATCTAATAATCTTTTCTTTAATGACCACATGGATATGATTTATAAAAGAAGTAGAAAAATGTTAGGATTTTTGAAACGAAATTGTTGGGAATTTACGAATCCTATATGTTTGAAAGTTTTATATTGCTCTCTAGTCCGATCTATTTTAGAGTATAACAGCATAGTTTGGAACCCTTCAACTGAGCTTTGGATTAATAAAATTGAAAGTATTCAAAAACAATTTCTCAGATTTTTGGCCCAAAAAATTAACTTACCAGAAACAGGGACCAACTCAAACTCTATTTTGGTATCATTGGGAATCAATAGCTTGGTCAATAGACGTTTATTTAATGACATATCATTCGTTCATAAGCTGATTAATAATAAGGTAGATTGCCCTGAATTACTGGCTAAAATAAAATTTAATGTACCCTTCTTTACTCGTAATCAATCTACCTTTCATATAGATCACCACCGCCAAAATTATAGTATTAATTGTTCCGATTAATAAAATGTTATCTCCCTGTAATAATTCAAAAAACTATGATTTTAACTTTGACAGTTTATCATTATTGTATACCATAATAAAATGTAATTTCAAATAAATGTAAATATGTAATTTTTTTGTTACTATAGTATTTCAGTATTATTTTCTATTAGATTATTTGTAATATTGTTAATTTACTATATTTACTATATATATATTTTTTCATTATCTCATATGTATTTAATGTTATATCTAATTTACAAAATATGTTCTGTACTGTTTGCTCTTCAGGGCGTTATTATTAATAAATAAATAAATAAATAAAAATTTTTGGACAAACTGAATAGAAAACTGATAATATTAATATTTAATAATATTTAATTGAAATTCATTGAATTTATCATTTCTTTAAAATCCAATGCATTCAAAGAGAGCTCACACTCAAGGAACGACGAATACCTATAGTGTGAAATAATTATAGTGAGAAATATGTCTGGTTTTGAGATTCTGAGCAGAGTGAAGAAGTTAATGATTTTATAATGACGTTTATTTTTTATTTATTTTTCTCTTTCTGGAAACCTTTTTTCATATAGAAATACTTATTCAAAAGTTTCAATCAGTAACCTAATAGATCTGAAATCATACCCAGATGGTAATTTAAAGAGGTTATTTTCCAAATTTCTCAATACTTTTTTTAAAATCGCAGAAAGTTGGTCGAAAAATTGATAAAAAACGGCAAAATATGCTATTTCATAGAATTGAAAACTGTTTTTAAACATAACTTCAAAAATAATGAAACTTTTACCAACTATTAAAAATGGTCACAAGAATATTTCATAAATATTTCAAAAAGATTTGATCAATTTTAAATTGAGTACAGCATTTTTAACGACACACTTTTCATATTTTCATTTATTGTACTATTGAAATAAATTAACAAATAATTATCGTTGGGGGAAGTGTTGACCCTACTCCTCCTACGACTATCACTGAGTGTATGCTGAAATCACCCTCAAATTATGGACGAAATTTCAGTGACCGGGAGTGTTCGCTATTCAGAGGTTTCACTGGATATCAGTGTTATTCATACGTTTTTCCGCGACGATGGTTTTGGGAGTAATACGCGGTGGCGGGTCGTAATGGAGTGAAGAGGAGAGTGAAAAACGAAACAAAACGAATTACCGCAAGACTGCGATGATGGCGCAGCGAGATACGGCGCGTGCCGCCGCGAAGCGCCCAGCACTGAACCGTGTACGCCCACATGTCGCGTAACCAGCCGGCTCGTCGGTCGCGGTCGGGTAGTAATTAGTTAATTAATAATTTCGCAACGCTCTTCTGATGTAGATAACGTCGCGCGTTTGACCGCTGGACCACGGACGGATAGGCCGCACATGGTGGGTAGGCCGCGCCGAGAAATCTCACGGTCGCGCGCGTCGTCGGAGGGACGAGATGTCGGTCGGCGTATAAATATCGCTTCGGATCCGCAACAACTACTACTGCAGTCATTATCACTTCAGTCGGCATCCATTGAATATCATCTGCACGAGAGTCGCATCACGCTCGCAGCTTCAGCGTGGCTCGTTTTTGGCTCGCGCGCGCGCGCACACACACACACACACACACACACACACACACACACACACCGAAACGACAGTCACCGTACGAGAGTGAAGAATAATATTGAATGCCGAAAATGGTCTCAAAGGTGAGTCTTCGGAACTATTACAATAATAGTGATGGCGTTAGGATTTAGTGTTTTGAACGGAGCGAAGTAGCTAGTGCTTTTACAATGATGTTTACTTCCCCCCCCTTCTGAAAACACTTTTTCCTACAAAAATACTTGTCTGAAAGTTTCAGCTCTAGACGATAAATAAAATAATCTTCGAAATTATCCTCAATAGCTTTTCCAAAACTTGGGGAAAACTATCCGCAATTTGCCAAAAAAGCATTTTAAACTTTTTTTTTTTTTAATTCAAACTTTATGCAAAATTAAATATAGATAGACAATAATAGACAAGTAAAGGCAAGAAAGCCGGACATATCTACTTCGCATCACGGATACTCGCTCTTCGGGTCAAATACTCTTTGCAAGTGTGTTGAAAATGACGACCATTATTGATCTTTATATTATTAACTTCTTTCGTTCAAAGTCGTCTTATTGAAGAAATGATTTATTGTTTCTTTGAAATTCCACAAACCCACCAAGAGTATCTGACCCGAAGAGCGAAGAATATCTGAGGTGCGAAGTAGGTATGTCCGGCTTTTTTGCCTTCACTTTACTTTACTTTACTTTTTTTATTTTTGTTTTGACCATAATAATTGCTGCATCACATTGTTGTCGATGACGTAAACCGTTCATAATAGTATTATATTTTTGTATATTATGATATAATTTACTGTTAGTTATTGGTATAATTATTGCTTTTAAATGATTTAAAAAATAATTATATGTATGGTAAAACTCATTTGAAAGAATACAAATGCTGCTATAAAAAGGATTTTTCAATTAATAATGTGTCGTAGATAGACGAAAAAAATTGTTTTTTCGTTGAAAATATTAAATCAATTATCATTGTAAAAACGTACTTCAAAAACTATTCTTGAAATGAATTTATAATATTTTATTAAAAGAAACTTAATTACTTGATGTAATCAGTTCAGCGGACATGAAAATAGTAGAACAAATTTACCAACTATCGTCATCAAAATAAATATTTTTGTGTTTTTGTTTACGTATGAGTATAAATATTTCATGTGTATTTTAAAACCATTATACAGCACACATTTTATTTGTATTTTTATATTATTATAAGTATTCAGTTCGGCGGTTCCGAATTGCATGAGAAAACCGCTTTCTAGGTCCGAATTGCGTGCGCGATTTTTTGTCGCAGAGCAGAGTTATGTGCGATTACCGATTATCAAACCGAAATATTTCCATGTTGCACAGCAAGCCGAGGTTATTTTTGGTTTGTAAAGTCGACCAAACACCCAGTAAACTTACCTAAGCTTATATTAAATTATACGCACGCGTATAATACGTGTATAATTCCCATGATGCGAAGTATAAAGTTTTATTTTTTTTCGTATACTGTTGTTTTTATTGCATATTTTTATTACTATGACGCGTATTAATGTGATTTTAAGTGCTATAAAATTCCAACTCTGCAGTTATAATAATCTGTTTTTTTTTTTTTTTTCGATGGCGTTTCAGCTGTACGTTGTCGTCGCGGTGGTGTGCCAAGTGACGTGCTGGGCTGGTCTGGTCACTGCGTTCCCGTCGTACCTCCACGCGACAACGGCAGAACACGAGGTCGTGGCCGTCGACGATCATCACCACGGTGAACATTTGCAGCATCACGAGGAGCCGCACCACCACCATCACCACCGGTCGTATCACTTCCAGTACGCGGTTCACGACCCGGTGACCGGAGACGTGCACAGCCAGAACGAGGTGAACGACGGCCACGGCACGGTCCGCGGCACGTACAGCCTGGTCGAGCCGGATGGTTCGACGCGCGTCGTCGAGTACACGGCCGACGACGAGCACGGTTTCAACGCGGAGGTGAAGAAGATCGAGCCGCAGCACAAACCGGTGGTGGTGCCGGCGATCCCCGCGTACAAGCCGTACGAGCACAAGCAGCCCGCGCCCGTCCACGGCGGCGACGACGATCTGCACCACTACGTCCCCGTCGAACTGTACCAGTCCCATCACCGCTGAGTACACGACTGGTCGTGATGCCGTGCCCAATTCCCCTCCCCCCCCTAAACTCGGTCACCGTCAACTACCCCACCAGCCACACGAATCACTATGATTCAAACTATGTGTTTATTTTATTTTCTTAATATTTTGTAGTTTTATTTTTTATTAATATTAATTTTTTCCTACGTTAAAATAATATATTATGCACTTACCGCAATATCGCATTGTATTTTATGATTATACATATATATTTATGTTTACGTCATCTTGTTATCACGCGAATTAATTAATACATAAAATATCATTTTTAATGAATTTTAATATGAAAAATGAAAATTATTCTTTTTTTTTCTCATTCGATTTCGGTCAGTTCTCGTACATATTCTGATGTATGCATTAAAACGGCATAACACTGTAGTGACGTATAACCGTTACGTAGTGTACAACATGTAACGTCGTCGCGAAGGTTGTGTACAGTTTAGTAATATTGTTGTCTACATAATATGACTGCGATAATTGGATACATTCATCGAACATAATACATAACCCGAGTTATATGAGTTATTATGACTCTTTGCAGCAGCACCCATGTATTTTCAAGTAGTTTTTCTCGCGTTATCGAGATTCGACGGGAAAATGCACAATTATTATTATCATATCTCGTTTATGATGACGAACTAACTGCCAATCGTCTCTTACGTCTCTGAACACATTTGATAATGCAGATATTACACACACACGGTGTCCTGACAATTAAGCGCGGAAAATTGACCCCGGAAAATATATTAATTTAATTTATATTATATCACAATATCGTTATGTCACAAATGATGGATAAAATCAAATTAAGGCGGCTAATTTAAACATAACTTAACTCCCTTATATAATATGTATAAAAAAAAAAAAAGTTATTTTAATTTAATTAAAAATTAGCCTTATTTTAAATATTTTATGTCCATAGTGCAACATTTTATACCTACGAATTACGATATATACTCTATAACTTGTAATCTGTATGTTTCATATGTTTATTTTAATATTTTTAAAATCTCAAAATTCCATCACCACTAAACACGAGTTACCACTGGAAATGGGCATCACACAATAAACTGAAATAAATATTACTGTATGTGTGATATTGAAAAATAATTGTCATAGCATAATCGGCTTAATTAAAAATTTTTTAAATCAGAATATTTTAAGTTCATCTCTGTTTTATTATCACAATTATTTATTTTTTCAATTTAAGATTTGACGATTGTTTAACTTTTAGCTTAAGTATGCTAACAAAATAGTTGGGATGGCTTGTGAAATGGCTCAGCCACTCAGCTATTCTTTACTTACAAGCCTGATTACAAAAAAAAAAAAAAACAACCACATAGATAAGTATTAAGTGTCTACTCTTATTTTGATAAAAAAGCAACATCATTAATACCTACTACATAGTTATTACTTAAATTTACCGAACTTGAGATTCTTTTAGACTTCCAAAGTTTTACAAAATAGTTAAAAACAAGTTATCTGCTTGGGCGATTGTAAATTGCGTCCACAGAAAACTAATCGTAAAAACAGTATAGTAAATTATGCCAATACATTTTGTGGTAAAATGTTTGTATAGTAAATTGCACCCAACGTATTTTCAGGTATGAAATATGAATGCATACCTAGTAAATCGTTCCCGGCTTATTATAATCAGTATTACCCAAAGGATACCGCGAGGAGGTGGCTGTTACTATCGCAAAAAATTAGTTTTCCCTTTCTTTCAAAAATGTTGAAAATGTGATTATAGCACTTTTAATTTAATTTTTGATAATAAGTTAGTAAAAATTAATAATAAATAAATTTAAGTAAAATTAAATAATAAGCCATATAAAAAAATATTTTACTGTATTACAGAAGTGATGTGACGTCAATTTGATGGGAATCGAACATTTTGACGCCAGGAAATTTCAACATGACATTTTTCTGGAATTTTTAATTCTAAATAAAATCATTTTTATAGGACACCGTCTTATAATAATACATTACATTTTCAATTTAATCAAAATGATTTATCTTTGTTTAAAATCTTATACAACTCACAACATTGCATTGTAAATCGTCTAATCATATTATGAAAAAGGAAAAAAGGAAATTTTTGTACAAGGTGGTGTACATTTTTGATAAATTTAATTACAATCATACAAAACGTTTTTGGAGTTGTAATAAAGGCATGTGTAAATGTAGAGTTCACCCTGGCATTAATGATAAAACAATTTTGTAAGGTAACTCAAGAACTTATCCAAAATTACCGATTATCAAACCGATATGGTCCCACGTCGCACAGCAACGGTATATTCCCATATTGTATAGCAAGCTGAGAGTTGATATCGATTTGAATCGAATGCGAAGCAAGCGAGGGGAGTTACGGAGCGTATTGATGCTCAATGCCATTATAGTGCGAAGCAATGGCGCTTAAGGAGCGTATCGATAAGTGTCAAAACACACACACAGAAACATCTACTGTGAAGTATAATTTACAATTTTGTACAATAACTCTTTACTTAAAGAAGTTTTATTATAATAAAATACCTGAGGCACTAAAATATCATCGCGCCAAAATGGTAGCCCCGAAATGTCCTAGACCCCCAATTTGACATATTGTACCATGTTAATACTTTTTTTTTTTGTATTGCTTTACAACTTTTTTTATAAGCTGTTATTTATTTTAGATTCTGAACGACAGAGCCATAACAAGCTTTTCTGGCGCCTGAGGCACGATTTCAAATATGCGCCTCCCTAAAAAAATTGTAATTAGGTTTCGAGTAAAACAAGAAATAATATCTTTAGCTACAAGTTTATAATTCTCAAGTCTTTATATTATAGTAAACAAATCAATATGAAATTTACAAATTATTAGGTATTTCAAAACCGTAATTAATAATAAGAAAAATTAAAAAAAAAGTGTGTACATCGCTCGTCGGGGTGTTCTTCGCACTTCAGGTGAGATATTCTTGACGGATGTATTGAATATTAAAG
This sequence comes from Stegophylla sp. TES_Ste_2020, assembly GCA_025469315.1. Lineage (NCBI taxonomy): Eukaryota > Metazoa > Arthropoda > Insecta > Hemiptera > Aphididae > Stegophylla > Stegophylla sp. TES_Ste_2020. The sequence goes on along the minus strand of JAIPRM010005079.1, from coordinate 3,386 downwards.
AAATCTCAAAAATCGTTAGTCAATTTTTTTTATACACCAGTTTGAAGTTAGAATTTCGACGAAATTCGTTAGTTTTACCTGAAATTACACACTTTAATGTACATAAAAGAAAATTGGCCAAACCGATTGAAATTTCGTGTCTAGACAGAGAATTTCATTGCGAATATTTTGGTGAAATGAAATTTCTTACGGACGAATAATTAAACATTTTACAAATGTTTGTAAAATTTTTTTTTTTCTTATATTATTAACTTCCTTCGTTCAGAATCGTTTTATTGAAGAAATTATTTATCGTTTCTTTAAAATTCAATACACCCGTCAAGAGAATCCCACTTGACTTGCGAAGAACACCCCGACGAGCGAAATACACACTTATTTTTCTTTATACTTCGATTCTCTACTCCGCTCCGTTTCTTTTTGCTATTCATTATTGCCTAAGTACGAAAAATAAATTAATTTATAAGCAATAATCAGTCAATATAATTTATAATAAGTACGTTACGTACCTGTACGTACCTGTTTCTTATAAAATTAAACAGAAAGCTACACACAACACAACTGCCTTAACAAGCGACTAGCAAAATATATTAAATCAAATTATTAAATAGTAATATGCAGTAAACAAAATTTGTTCACTACTTACTTATGAATTGATGTATCGAAAGACGAAAGCACATCTACCGATATAATGTAGATATTAAGTAGGCCCGCTCGTCGATTATTTCCCAATGGTGGATTTAACGGGGAAAAAATGGACATTTGCCGTCTGGGCCCCCATCCAAAAAGCCCCTCAGGACCAAACTCCACATGTTTTTTCATTATAAAAATATTGATTAGAACAAAAATTGTTGACTATTATTTATTTATTATTGGAAAATATATTATTTTCTAAGTTGTTTTTCTCTAAAATAAAATAAATGTTGAATAATACCGAGAATAATATTATGTAGTACATTGACTGATGTCTGTTTCAATTATTAATAACGTTACATGAAAGCTGCCAGAATATTGTCTACTTTACATGCCTGCATCGGCGTCATATATTTTAATCTCTTTCTTTTTTTATTCTGTGTACTTTGGAGTTTATTTCTTGAGAGAATTTTGAAAAAAAATTCGACACTAACAGTTGTAATGACATCAACATAATGTAAGTATTAATTAATTATAAAAATGTACATGTTTCTCACTTGAAATAAAAATATCGCAATTAGACAGCTTAATATTTTAATAATTTTAATAGAAATTGGAAAAAATTACTTTTAGATGGTTACATAAGTGTCAAAATAGGTAGAAAATATGTAACGTTCCTATGCCTACCTAATGTTAATATTATTTTGTAAAATTACTGTGCAAATCATAAAATGTAAAAATCTAAAATAATTTCAAGACATAATTTAATTTAAAATTATAAAAAGCCGGATATACTTCGCATCATGGATATTCTTCGATCCTCGGGTCAGGTACTCATAATGGATGTGTTGAATTTTAAAGAAACGATAAATAATTTCTTCAAAAATATGATTGTGAGAGAAGTATGTTTATAATGTAAAGAACAATTGTAGTCGTCATTTTCAACATACACACCAATAGATCTGACCCGAGAAGCGAAGTATTTACGATTTTCTTATTTATACTTTACTTATCTTTGTTTTACTTTACTTTACTTTTTTTTATCCAAAAAAAAGATAATAATTTTACTAAAAATGTTGATAAGAAAAAATTACAAAGAAATTTCCAAAATTTATTTTACATTTTTTGCGCCAAAATATTTCTCATGTTATTGTCTTATCTTTTTTTAAATATTCATATAGTTTGGATTCAAAAAAGATAATTTCTGAGTCTTTTTTGTCAAATTTTTGGTAGTTTTGCCAAATTTTGAGAAATTCGAAAAATTACCTCTCCGAAGTACAATTTAACTTCTTGAGGCAAATTTGGTTTCAAAAAGTTGCTAGTTGAAACTTTTGAGCGAGTATTTCTATATGAAAACGTGTACACATAAAAAAATAATAAATAAATAAAAAAATTAACATCATTGTAAAAACACTTAGCTCAAAATATTAAAATATAAGTATAAAATAGTTAATTTTATTAATTTTCATTTTAGCACATTGTATACATTGGTAATTTCCAAAATCAAATAATTTAAACTCAAAACATTTATTTAGATAAAAATAAATATTTAAATTAACTGTAACATTTCGTGCAAGCAATTTTTCTATTTTTTTCAAGTAAATAAATAAGCTTCAAATATTTGTTATTATTCTTATGATTATAAATTATACGTAAACTTATATTTAATAATAGTTATAGATTATATTACGTTGTGTATTAATTAGCTATTTGAAGGGGGGAGGGGTATCATAGCTCTACCCGATCTGGCTCATATTTGTTTTCATAACTTTTAGGTCCTTTGTAATGTTTGCCACCTGGGCCTTTTTCCTTAAATCCGCCACTGAACGGAAAATAAAGATAACATAATAAATACTACTAATAACAAAATATAATGTAACTAATAATAAATACTAATAATAATTCAGTATTATTGTAAAACGATAAACGAATAACCAATGAAAAGATAAAATTTATATTAAAAATATATTATGTTTATGGATCGGTGCATACTGCGTAGTAATGAAATATATTATATCGTCATTACTCATTAATATTTTTCTTAAGTTACTCATTCAATATTTTTGCGTCCCCCAGCATTAGGCGCCCAAGGCAAGCGCCTCTCTCGCCTCACCCTAATTACGGCACTGGTTTGTTATACATATATATATTTGTGGTTAATAGTTGTTCATATTTTTTGGTAACAATTATGATAATTATTAACCGCGACGGGGTGGTTTAAAGTTAAAGTTTTTAATACTTGTGGATTTTTATGAATGTCTTAAGTATTAACAAAAAAACATTAAATTCCGGTTTTTAGACATTCTGTTGAAAGTTAAAAATTATACTTTTAGATTTTGGACATATTTTAATCAATAATAATAACTATGTACGTTGAATTTAAAAAGCAGCTTCCGTTTCCCCAAGTAAAAAAATAATTGGTTGTCATAAAGTAAAAACTGTTTTCGCTCTGTATTAACTTTAGACCAGCGGTTCCCAACCAATGGGCCGCGGCCCACTTGCGGGCCGCAAGCAACATGGTACTGGGCCTCGGATACTAGTCGAGATTCTTAGCTAAAGATTTGCAAACTTTAATTTATGACAGCAAAAATAATTTCTTATAATACCTACCTATATTAAATTATTATTTAAATTTTATTATAAAAATTAAGAAGCTTACCAAAATAAATTGAAAATTTCATCAACTTACAAGAAGTCGTTTACTGAAATGTCACGAGAACAAGCGGCATTAATATCGTTTTTAAAACCACAAATTT
>JAIPRM010005078.1:0-21341 GCA_025469315.1 Stegophylla sp. TES_Ste_2020 | reverse complement strand
GTGTAAATAAATAGATACTTAATAATAAAATTATAGTTTATACTAAAATTAAAATATTATTAAAATAATATTGGTAATTTTATTTATTTTTTTTTTATCAAAATATTTGTAATATAATAAGATTTAGAAATTTAATTTATTAGATAATGTAATAATTCGATAGATACCTAATACATAACATAATGATATTAGTTAATTTTTTTTTTCATTCCATCAATATAATAATATAATAAATCCATAATTGAATTAAATTTATTAGAAAAATTACATAATGATATTACATATAATATTCTTGGTTCACATTGCCCGGGCAGGACCACATTGACCGGGCAATGTGTACATTGCCCGTAACATATATATGTATATATATACGAGCACTGCAGACTTGGTGTATTTTCATATAATAATATTATAATATAATATCGTCTATCGCATAAATTCCTGCGGAGTTTAGAATAATTGTTCAAAATTATTTATTCGATTTAAGTTAAGTATTTTAGTTAAACGCTTGTTTTTGGATAAAAAAAAATATTTGGAATTTTGTGGTTATCTGTTTGTTAATTGTAACACGAAGAAAAAATAAATTACTATACAAATAATATTGACTCATAATTGAGAAAATACATTTTTTTTCTTGAATTGTATTGTAATACATAATATATACTTAATTCATATTATACCCAGTTTAAAGTTCGGTATGTTAAAGAAGTTAATCGTGATTACAACCTCGCGGACATACTGTGTACCTATATTATAATAAAATGTGTACGTGTAAAAACCAATAATAAATGTAAAAGTTGTGATTTCATTTTAGAACTATGCAAGAAGACCAAGAAGTGACGAAAACAAAAAAAACTAGAACCTCAATGATTTTATAGATTCCGATTCTTGAAAAGTTAACAATTCGATTTCAGTTGGGATTTTAAATAGTTAATAATTTCGGTTCTGATTTTTGAAAAAAAAAAAAAAAAATAGCAATTAAAACTGATTATAAATAATTCGGATATTTTAATTTTTAATTAACATAATATTATCATGGTGATAAATGTAGGGATTTTCATCTTTATCATGCCACATGTGTTTTTATACTTTGATTTCAATCGAATGAGTTTCGATTCCATTTTCATGAAATAAGCGACATAGGTTCCATTTAGGTTTTCTAAAATTTCTTGAGTTCCAGTTCTAGTGTCTGTACGAAAATGCATTTTGGTTTTAACCTTAAAAACTTAATTTTACATTGTAGTTTTTCGTGAACAAAAATCATTTAGACATAATTTTTGATTATTGTGAAAAATGTCTTGGAATTCATATCATTTTGAAGACAAGTTTTTGACAAATATTTAAAAGTAAAAAATCAGTCTTAAATAACGAACGGCCGGTCACGCGGTACGTCAATATTTTATAATAGCTTCGGGTGCACACATTATAAGTATAGCATACTGTATACGTATACATACATATACTTAATATTATAATATACGAAAGGACTTTGTGTTTTTGAGGTCAGCGAAACCGACATATTATTATGTATACGCGCGCGAACGAACGATGAGTGGTGTATGTACGGCGCTTTATTTAGATGCAAATTTAAATTTAAATCCCGTCAAAAGGGATTAGGGTATGGCTTTGAGCAGTTTCGGGATCAAAGGTCCGGCAGCACGTGAGAACTCTCACCCTCGGATTACACACAACTTTTCGGTATTTTTGTTGGCCCTAATCCCCCACATATCATGATATGTATATACACACACACACACACACACACACACACACACACACACACACACCACTACCTGCGACGTGTACCATTACGTCCTACTCTATCCCCGTACCTGTCATTGTGTTTTTTTTCTTTCTGGTTTTTAATTTTTTTTTTTTTTTTTATTTTATTTTACCGCCACTCGGTCACACTATCTGTACTTACATATATATTACATGTGTGAGTGTGTGTGTATATATATATATATATATATGTATAATATATGTTATTAAAACGAACCACAGTGACAAACACTTAACTCATTTTGACGCGTCGCGTCACCGTGACTTTATAATAATATATTGTTATTACTATATTATTCTACGTGTTTATACTGTACATCGTGCGCTGTATAAATTAATTCGACGAAGCGTGTGCGCATAAACAATAATAATTGCACTCACTCGATTCTAAAAATATAAAGTCCTTGATAAATAATACTCACGCGGTAAACTGCACTTCGCCGGGGGACACCACGGTTTGCCCTTCAGTTTTATGCGACAATTGAAACGTGTCGAGTCCCCCAATAATGCACAAAATACCGATAAACAATACACAAGTGCCAGATAAATTAAATTCGAATTTAATATTTTTAAATAAATAAGTATTTATATATATATATATATATTATGTTTTTGAATCGTGAAAAAGTATAATTTTTCAACTACCTATTATAGATTAAATTTACAACACATATAAATAAATTATTTTTAAAAACATAAAATAACATAATTAAACTAAATTGATACTTTTTAAAATTTCTTCAAATCCTTTATTCGTGTATTATTGTATTTTGTTACTTTCTAAAACAAAAATTATAAATTCATTTTACGATTATAATTTATTTAATGGTATCCACAAGATTTCTAGATTCTTACATTATTTTATTCAATAGTTTCATTTCGAAAATTTTAAATCAACAGTAAGTTTAAAAAAAAAAAAACGGGATTAATATGGGACAGACTTGAAATCACGGGACAAAAAACGTCCTGAGAGAAGTTTTTCAGGACAACAGGACGCAGAGCCGAAATAAAGGACAATTCTGTATAAAACAGGACGTATTTTATATGGTCACCCTACGGCCTACGTCGATCTATGTGTACCATGTGTAAACGTAGCGGCGGGGAATATATTGTTTTCGCTTTGAGGGGGTTAAGGGTTTATTTCTACAAAAACCATATTTATAGCCGGGAAAATATGTTTTTGAATTTTCGATAACCCTTTAAATATTTTGCTTGTTGAATAATTATAAGTTTCTATAAGACAGTTTAACAAAGTAAAAAATAAATAAAATAAAAACGTTTATTATAATATAGGTGGAAACAATATGTCATACAAGTTCTCTCCTGAGTACACGCCTGACTATTATATTATAATATTATACTGTCTCGACAAGTCTGAGTACCTAAACAACGCATTATTGAACGTATTAAATAGATGTTCTTCCACGGTGTTGTTTTTTACTTATTAGTGGCGATGAGAACTTATAAAAATTGCATATTTTTGTCTATATCTTCTATTTATAGCTAAAAATCGATTTTATATTCTGGTGAGTCCATGATAATATATAATGACGTGTGTTTTTGCTTATTTTTACATATTTTGACAATTTATTTAAAAATTGCATATTATTGATTTTTATTCATATTAATGTGCATTCTATTGTAAAATTTATCTCATAAAACATAACTTGTACACAAATCCACAGGATGTATGAAAAATAAAATGTATAGTTTTACAATTTATATAAAAAATTATACATTTTTTAGATTTTTTGAAATTTTTTCAGTTAAAAAAAATAATATTTATTCGAACAATCGTTATCGTTTAGATGTTGAAAATATAATTTATTCAGATATTTATTGCAACAAATTTGCTTTATTTACCAGTACTATATTATATTTACTCTTTTATTTATAATTATTACAGAATGTAAGCTTTTATATTTTTTTTAACAGCTAGTTTTTGACTTTTTGTACATATTTTGCCAACATCACCTCCTATAACTTCTCATTATCTCATCCCTACTTATTAGTTAAACAATTATTTGAATATTATAGCTAGCGACGTTAAGGTACCCATCTAAATATATACATATATATATATATATATATGAATTACCTAGACATTTTTGTAATATTCGTTCGATAAAAACGCCTGGTGGTCGTGTTACCCGAAGATCCGCGAAAAAATACCCATTGTGATGCATAATTTAGATAACCAACGAAAACGAGAAGGTAAAGATAGTGGAAAATATTAAATGCGAGTTTATATCACAAAAAGTAATAGGGAGTGCGCGGAAAAAAAATTGCTCAGGGTTATTCTTACAGTGTGATTCCGAACAAAAGAACAAGGAACGAATTATAATTTTTGTTTTAATGGTTATTTTTATACATAATAATTACTGTTTATTATTATTGAAACTTCCAAGTTTTTTTTTGATTATTACTTTCATTGTTTTTATTTACAAAAAAAAAAAAAAATAGCATCACTTATTATATAGAGTATAAAATCTCATTTACTTATACAAGAAACGGTATATTTTTACTGTGTATTATACAAGTTAAAAACTCCAATTTGTTGTTCTTATCGGGGACCAATATAATCGCGCGAGTAATTCACCTAGGTACGCAAAAAAAAAAAAAAAAAAACTATTGTTAAAAGTTATAACCTCACGCTGGTACGGTCTTTATTATTATAGTCATTAAATAAAACAACGTCATTGATGAATGAAGTAGTTCATACAATCTTCTGCCACAATATTCTTTTTATATGCGTATTATTAACTTATTATTTTTTAAACGTGCTCACCTCAAATTTTTGTCGTAAAAATGCAAAATTTAGGATTTTTTCTAAAAATGTTTAAGTCACTATAAAAGCCATTTTTTCCATGTCACCTCAAGGATGTTCTGTAGAATATAAACTTTTGTTTTTCAAGTAGCGACCCCCTATTTTAAATACGAAATTGTATTCGGGTTATTTTTCTGTGAATTTTGATTTCTTGTACAGTTTTTGAAATATTCAAAAGTAAATATTAAGGAAAATAGTGTTTTGGACTCATAATATTATTTTATTAATTACCAAGGTAATAATTTGTTGAACATAACTATTGTGAATGTACACGATTATCCTTTAATCAGAAGTAATTAAATAAATTGTACCATTTACCTGATTATTTCACAATAGCAAATCTAGGTAAATAAGATAGAACAACTTAATTAACTTACTAAATAGGTACCAGATTAACCAAATATTATTTGTCCAGCAGAACACTATTTTCCTGAATATTTACATTTGAATATTTCAAAAACTACTCGTTAAAATTTTGATTTCAATACAATCAAAATTCATCGAAAAATAACCCGAATAAAATTCCGCAGTTAAAATAGGGAGTTGTTTTTTGAAAAACAAAAGTTTGTATCTCCACAGGACATAATGTGTCCTTGGATATTATCCTTAAGGTGACATAGAAAAAATTAATTATAAAAAACATGGCTTTTATAGTGACTTGAACATTTCTAAAAAAAAAAATCTAGATTTTTGCATTTCTACTGCAAAAAGTGGGGGTGAGCACGCTTAAAAAATCACCCTGTATAGTGTATATTATATAATATATTTATAGGTAAATACGACATGCATACGAGTTATATACCAGGTTATTACCCACCCTTAAGATTCGTTCTGTGTTACAACTCTATACAATATTATTATTCGATCAGATTGTGCGTGATGGGCTGGAGCCTTTGAAGTTCTTGAGATTCTGGAAAGTGAATTTCTTAGAAGACGTTTTGAAAATATCTCTCAACGATTTTACGTATCAGGATAGTTATTATATAACATGCTGATTTCGATTACCAATGAAATGTTATATTGGTCCCGTATCCATGCTGTTATACAAGTCAGATGCCTCTTGCGTTCATATCCCCGGTGACCTACCACAAATAATTACAATAGTAATATTTTAGCACGATAGTTCTTCTTGTTTTTTATTTTTTTTTTCTGCGTACACTTTTTCATATAGAACTACTCGTCCAAAAGTTTCGATCAGTAACTTTTTGAAACCAGATTTGCCTCTAGTTGGTACTTTAAAGAGGTCATTTTTTGAATTTCTCAATTCTTCAATTTTTTTTTTTTTTAACTATCCAATATTTGACAAAAAAGACTCGGAAACCATCGTTTTTTGATCCGAATTTTATGAAAATTCAAACATAGATAGACAATGACATGTGAAACATTTTGGCGCAAGAAAATTTTGAAAATGTAAAAAATAAAATTTTGGACATTTTTCTAACACTTTTTTTCTCGTTTAAATTTTTCCTTTATTTATTAGATAAAAAAAAGTCAAGTCAAGTAAAGCAAAGCAAAGTAAGTAGAGACAAGAAAGTCGGAAATTCTTCGCTCTCCCGGTCAGATAATATCTAATAAGTACATTATGCTCTTGGTAAGTGTGTTGAAAATGACGACTATTATTGTTCTTTATATTTTTTTAAACTTCTTTCGTTCAGAATCGTCTTATTGAAGAAATGAATATCAGTGGTGCAAAGTACATATGATCGGCTTTTTGGCCGCAATGTCAGTGTTGCGTTTTCCGAAGGTCAGTTGACGCGTTCAAGGGTGATTCCTAGGTATTTTCTCCCGTTATGCATTTAACGGGGTTCTGTTGTCGAGTCGAAATGGTCGTACGGTTTAGTTAAACGGACCTGGGGATTAGGGCAGGCCCGTTAGTCATAAATAGGCACCGGATTTAAATGCACTAAAAATCCTCGAAAAATGCTCCAAAAAACAGTCAAAAGCGCACTTAAAAAATGTATTTTCCCTTGGAAACGCACTTAAAAAATGCATTTCATTGCGAAAATGCATTGAAAAAAGGTCCTATACGTTTTAATATTTTAATTTATAGTACTGTTTGCCATCTGTTGAGTCCAGGTGACCACGAGTAAAGATAAAATTCAAACTTTATAGCAATTACAGACAGATTTATAGATGTTATTAAGGAAAAAACCAAAAAACATGGGTGGTAATATTTTTAATTAGCTAAATTTAAATTATTGACTCGTATAATTATGTACAGATATTATAAATTAAAATTGTAGGTTTATTGTTCAAATATGCGTTAAAACGAACAAAAAGACTGAAAAATGCTGAAATATGCTCCGAAAAGGAAAAACCATAGAAACATGCAAAATAATGCAAAATAAAAGTTTTGGTTTTGAGGCGTCTGTCACGCGAAACAAATTTTGTAGTTGGAAAGCATTTCCTGAGATCACCGGAAAAAAAAAAATACGCGTTTCGCGTTGAAATCCGGGCCTTAGTCATAAAAATATATATTATATATGAAAAAAATACGCCGTAACAATAATTTATAATATATTTTATTATATCCGTGCGCGCGATATCAGCTGTTGTTCGCGCGAATTAGCGTTCGGTTCGTTCCGGCGGCGGCGGCGGCGGCGGCGGCAAAAAAGGGTGCGCGCGGCACGCGCTCGGTCTACTATACAATATTATTATAGTTAACCGCGTGCGCGCGCGCACACACACACGCGGGGCACCGGTTTCCCCATTTCTTCGCGGTGACTAATATGACGACGACGACCAGCGAGTGTGCGAACGATTAAAAGACCATTTAACCTACCCCTACGGGCCATCCCCTCGCCCCCCACCACCGGATAGTCGTATAGTATAGTATATGTATATGTATTATATTATATTTTATTGGCGTCGTCGAGCGTATAATGCACACGCGCATGCGTGTAAAATATTTATAAACACCGCGCGCGGCGGCGGGTACCACCGAGCGATAAATACGTAAATTTATACGGTTCGCGCCCGTAAAACGTTATCGGCGGCGGCGGCGGCGGCGGCGGCGCGGAGGAGGAGTACGCGACCCCTTTTTTTCCCCCGCACCACCGCCGCCGCCGCCGCCGCACCGGTCGGTGGTGTACGCCGAACACCCTCCCCCCCGCCCAATACGCAAAGCGACCACCTCGCTACGTAAGTGGTGTGTAGTACGCCGAAACTCCCCGGGGAGACAGTTCCGCCGCGCCGTCGTCGTCGTCGTCGGCACAAGAGAGTCTGCACCGCGCGCGGTCCGAGTAATATCATCGCCGCTACCCAGCGGTGGTCGTTCGGACGTCGCGCCGCATTATTATTATTATTATATTATATTATTATAATGCGGCGCGTGTGCGCGCGCGTCGTACGATACGGTATGATATTATACGTAGACACCGGAGCTACTGCGCGAGTTGCCGATGATAAATCGGCCGAGTCGATGATAAATCGGTTTCGCCGCACTCTTTTTTTACATAATATATATATAATATATATATATATATGTCACGGCTGACACGCGTTGGTGCGGCAGCCGGTCACGGGCACGTAATTTTTTTTTTTTTTTTTTTTTTTTTTGGGGGGGGGAGGCGATAGGAGCGATCGTCCCCTTCCCCCGGGGGGAAATAAAAAAAAAAAATCGTTAACGTTTCGGATTTTCTTAATAATTGCTCGGATACGAAAAAAATTAGGGATGGGTGGTTCTCGAACTCTTCGTACCCCCGAACAGAAATAATTCGAACATCTCGAATAGTTCGAGTTTCATCAGCAGATTTCCCCCACCCCCCCCCCGGTAATGTGTCAACACTGTCAACGCTCTGTTTCCTTTCAAATTCCGATAGTAATTTATGAATATCAATTAAATACACGTGTTAATAAGTGTGGTTGAATAATATTTTTAATTTGTTTTTTCTGTATACATTTTTTCGCATGGTCCGAAAGATTGGACCAGTGACTTTTTGAAATCGGATTTTTATTGATTAATAATACGACTAATATTGTTATTATTGATAAATTTTCAAATGTTTTAATTTTTTTGAAGTTCGAAAACGTTCGAAAGTTCGAAAATAGTTCGAATAAAATTCAGATTCGAGTTCGAACAGTTCGAGAAAAAATAGTAGTTCGAGTTCGAAAAAATTAATGTTCGACCCATCCCTAGTTTAAACCCTTTTTACCACCTTCGAAAAATCCGACCACGAGAGTGGGTTTCCTAATGTAAATCCCTTTTAACTCCCCGAGACGACGAATTATGGAAAATAAATTATTAGATACTTCGTTATTAATTGTATTACAAAAAAAAAAATTGACTAAGAAATTACGTTTTCCATTTCGAACCCTTTTAATATTTTACCTATGGGAAATCCTTTTCATCATGGGTCACTACATCATAAAAAGTAATTACTGACCACATTTTATATGTATCACTTCAACAATTCTGAGTAACTTTTTTCATTTTTACCAACACACATATACATATATGCATTTAGAAAACAACGCTGCGAAAAGAAATGTTATATAAATATTATGAAACGCATGCTTAATTATAGGGGTTAAGAGATTTCCCCTCCCTCCAAGTGCTATTTTAGATTTATCTGAAATAATCGTGTTTCGTTTTTTGAAATACTTATTTCAATTTTACAATTTAAGATAATGGATGCGGTAAAAATGTTATTTCACTCAAAGATTTGCCGAACCGATTAATTGCAATAAAAACCTTAGATGGGATCCGAAACCTGGCAAAAAATATTTGTATGAAAATCGTAAATTTTTTGTATTTTCCTTGATTCTGGCAATTTTTAAAAAGAACCCAGTGTGAATTTCATTATATTTAGTGAAATTTCCTCACATTTCCTTTTATTGAAAAAAATATCCCATATATCCACAATGCCATAAAAACAGAGTTTTTCAGAATTTAATACAACACCGTTTTTCGGTTTGTACTCAATGATTAGTCGTATCATTTAGTATAAACAAAGATACAAAAAAAAAAAATAAAAAATAACACTAAGTCATAAAAATAGTATTTTTATAGTATACGAACGATGTCGTTTATCCAAACTCCATAATGAATGCACGTTTTAATAATTATTTTCTAGCCTGAAATCCGTACGTTGGTGGCGCGCGGACAGTATCAAGACGAATGAGATTTTTGTGTGTTTATCCCTCCGAAAAAAAAAAAATCTCCTCCTCACCAAACGATCAGCTCTAACCCCTCCCCACCCCCTCCGTCGTCGTATGGAAAGCGGTGTACTACGTATACAGTTGTACGACATCGCATGACAAAAGGGATACAGAGAAGCACATATGGGTCGAGTTTGTTGGTACACAAGAGACTCGTATAAATAAAATTACAAGGGGAAAAAAAAAACGGCATTTCATTATATACATTTTTTTTTTTTTTTTTTTTTTTATTCTTTTGTAGGGACGAGACAGCTTAACCGCGCCCCCGTTGTCGTTTTTTACTGTCCACGTGTCACCACCACCACCGACTGCGTATACTACATCCTGAACCGATGAACATACATGAACGAGTTTTTAAGGTAAGTACACAGTGGCATAGGTAGTTACGATTTTTTCTGAAATGTTTTCTTTTTTTTTTTTTTTCTTTTTTAAGAGATAATTTATTAAAAGGTAATTGAAAACGAACGTTTACAATATTAAAATCAATTGACAATACGTAATTTAACTTAAGTTAAAAAAAAAAAATATTAAATATATGGACTGATTCTTAATTTTTTTCAAACGATGTATTTATTATATTCTGAGAGGAGCGAAAAAAGCTAGTGTGTACAATGATGGTTGGTTTTTTTTGTTTGTTTTTTGTATGTGTTCACGTTTTCTTGTTCAAAAATGTAGACCAATGACTTTTTAAACCAGAATTTCGCTACAGATGGAAATGTCATTTTTCGAAATTCTCAATGAGTGAAAGAAAAATTTTAAAATGTGAAAAAAAATTATTGCTATATTTTTTTCTTACCCTTTCTTTTCCAATTTTCAGTTAATGATGGCGTATAGAATTGACTAAAAAAAAAAAAATAATTTTTTTGATAATAATAATAAACTCAGAATCGTTTTATTGAGGAAATGATTTATTATTTCTTTAAAATTCAGCACACCCACCAAGTCGCACCCTATGGGTGAAGAATATTCATGGTGTTTTTCAAACATTATCAATAATTTTTCTAAAATTCAAAATACCACTTACTTTGCTTACTAATTACGCTTAGGTTTTTTTTTTTTTTTTTTTAATTCTTTTTTAGTATACTAATAACGCAATTTCAGTAAATATATTATGCAAAATAGAGTATACAAAAAAAGCCGGACATACTTCGCACGACGGGTGGGATTCTGTTGACGGGTGTATTGAATTTTAAAGAAACGATAAATCGTTTCTTCAATAAAACGATTCTGAAGTTAATATTATAAAAAAGTGTTAACAGAAAGAGAAAAAAGAAAAAAAAAAGAAAAAAAAATAAACATCATTGTAAAATCATAAGCTTCTTCACTTCGTTCAGAATCTAAAAATAAATGTTAAAAAAAAGTCCAAAATTTTTTTTTTACATTTTCAAAATTTTCTTGCGCCAAAATCTTTCACATATGATTTTCTATCTATGTTTAAATTTTCATATAGTTCGGATCAAAAAATGATGGATTCCGAGTCTCGTTTTTGTCAAATTTTGGGTAGTTTTTTCCAAAAAAAAAAAAAAAATTGAAGAATTAAGAAATTCAAAAAATGACCTCTCTTTATAATATGTATGTATGTATGTATATTTACGTGAGACTGAGACGATGTGAGGGATGGGTGCGTTAAACGTGATGCAGCAGGTGACAGCAAGTATCGTCTGCTCCTCTACCGCAGCCTTGCTCTGCGTGCGACGAAGTTGACGGGGAATCAACTGGGATATTATATTATGTGTGTGTGTGTGTGTGTGTGTGTGTTAACGAATTATTTTGCTTCCATGCCCTTGTGAGAAGTGTCAAAAAATCAAAAACTCCTTACATTCAACTATATATATATATAATATATACTCGCGTTTCTGTACTATATTTGACATTCCTTACGAGGCCATCATAATAGTCCTTTTTTCTCGTTCATTTTATCTTTCTACACCCCTCGAAATGGGCACCGAAAGTGTACATAAACACATATTTTTGTATATTATATTTGGCTGCGACTCGGAGGCGCCGAATAACGCCTTTATATTATTTTGTACATTATACATTTATTACGTCGTGAACGTCATAATGTTTAAACGAGCGTCGAACATAGAAATTCTAATCATAAAATAAATATAAGAGTAAGGTTTTTTTCATAACGAAATTCGGGAAATAAAACTAATTTCGGTTTATATGGCAAACCGCTTGCTTACTGCGGGCAAATGAGTTTGGCACCAACGTGTGGATACTTTATTTCCTTTGCCTGATGATGACATTTGAAATCGAAACCGGTCGTCAATGAAAAAGAAAAATTATATTGCTCCAGGCTAAGTTTTTTTTTTTATTTATTTTATTATTTAATGTATAGTGTTATACTTAACGTTTATTTTTATATACTTATATATAATAGGATTTTTATTTTATTATTGAGTACTAATCTTTAAACATTTTATTTTGTTTTATTATAAAAGTTCCCTTGTCCGCTCCACCCTTAGCCTCCTATCACGTGGAAGCTGACAATTTTTTTTATAATATTGACTCTCATTTCAACGGACCAAAATTAAAAACCCAAACATACTTCACACTATGGGTATTCTTTGCCCCTTGGGGGTGCGATGCTCTTGCTTAGATGTTTTTCGTCATAAAATCGTTCCAGATAAATTAATTGGGTAATTACTTTTGTAATTTGTCGTATTCATTCTTTATTTTAAGCACACCATTGGAAACCATTTCCGAAAATTGCTCTAACCAATTGGTACAGAAAAAAATATATATATATTATTAACGTTTTAATTTTCAACCAGATGTCGGCTCAAAATGTTTACTCCAATTATTAGTCTTTTTCATAGACGCCTGGTTTTCTAAAATAATATGACAACAATAAAGTTTAAGTCCATACGTAACTACATTTATATAATATATGTATATTATGCATATACAATATACATAAATAATAGCTCTACATTATCTGCCTACATAACCCGTCCTATCATAACCTATCTATATTTATATTTAATATAATGTAATTACGTTTATATACATATATATATATCCAATTTAAATGACACCGACCGAGGAGACGCAAACACATTTTTTTTTTTTTTAAATACAAAACATTACATTACATTACACAATGGATACTAAACTCACCGTGAGAAAAACTGAATGTATGTATATAATGTGCATATTGATGGACCATTGTAACTATTGTCATGCTGTTTTATTCAAAGCAGATAAAAAAAAAAATAATAATAATAACCGATTTTACATACATTCAAAGCGAGGTTTGATTTCAGAGGCTGCGCAGTATCACACACCCTCCAGACGAATAAACAATCCATTGTGATGAACAGTGATCAAATAATAATTAGACACCTGTAACGATAACGGTGTACTGCGAGGCAAGCACTTCTCTCGCAAAATATTATCCTTTCGTGGTTTTCCAACCATAAGATTTTTCGAACTGTACACTCTCGACTTATTTTCATGAGCATATTTTATTTAGCTGACAAAATATTTCCAATTTGAATACATTCATGAGTTAATCAATTCGTTTTAAATTTAATTTAACACATAAATTTTCGATTTTTCTTGTAATCCTTACCGATTTTACACAATCGGTAGTCTCTAACCGATTTCACATAATATTGGGCTTCAATATTGATGACAACCACTTGTTAGTGACTGATTTTCAAATGTCCATTATTTATATTTCTTTTTATATCGTTTCTTCTGATCTGTTCAACAGCGTTTATTAGACGGGCAAATAAGATCATTACACACTTTTATACAGAGTAAGTTGTTTTACACACACAATGTCATATGATATGTAATAAATGTTATAATAAATTACTAAGAACACTAATCATAATAATAATAATAAAAAGTAACAACGTTTAAACTACAGCAATATACGTTTTGAAATTTTTGATTTAAAGAATAAAGGGCTACGATATCCCTCGCGTTGTTAACTTAAAATCCTTATGTAGGTCAAAGTTTATAATACTTGGGGGGATTTTACTTACTTAAAGCTGTTATAATATCGGTTGATTAGATTTCCCTTCGTTATAAAATACTATTTTTCTTTTGTTCCAGTAAAATACCTGGATAAGGCATAAGATACTATATGTAAAACAACTACATTTTCACCGTCCACTCTTTTAGACCTGCTTTCGGGTATACTCAATCCTCTCTCTTGACCGATTGCAGCTACGTATTATTCACCCCTTGCAGCATAACACACTGACAAATTCACAAAACCGGCTTGCCTATACAAATTCTGCTTCAGGATGTGTCCATGATGTTATAAAGTATTTGTAATTAACGATTATCAAACCGAAATGTCCCCCCACATGTGGAATTTACATTTCTTTTTTACTGGTAGAAAAAATGTACCGGTGGAATTTACATGATAAAAAGGTAAAAAAAGGTTAGTCGAAAAAAATCTTTCGTTGTCCCGTCGTAGAAATTTTACTACATTGAACGAGGTCATTACAATACATAATAATATTATTATTATAGTGTTCTCGCAGCAATTAGAAAGCTCAGTAAACAAAGTATTTAGAATTTGCTTCCAAACTAAATAATATCCCAAACAACTGCGGCGGTATTTAAATTATCCACAATAATTTTGTATACATTATTATAGACTCATCGGCTTCCGTTATTTTTTTTTTTTTTTTTGTAAACGGGTGCGAACAAAACCGGCCGATCCCACCGGTTCATTGTTTTCGGTTAGAGGGGGAAGAAAAACGTTGTTCCGAATCTGAAATCGTACAGATCAAAAAGGCATTCAATGTTTACACGACGAACGGTGAATAATAATAATAGTAATAATACTAAAACGAGATAACAAATCTCTACGCCACCACCACACTTCGCACGCGTCCCCTCATCTGCTTTATATTATTATATTATGTTAAACGACCATATAAATATTATACACATAGATCGTATACGGGACTCCTCCACTCGTTCATATAATTGGATTGTTACGCGGCGTTCAACAATACATTAAAACACGCTCCCGAGCCCGAAAATAATCCACAAATGAAAAATGGGGGGGGGCGGCGGCGGTAGACTCCACTACACCTTCGGATCAGATATTATAATATTTGTGTACATCATATTTTACCTGTATATACGACACGGTTATAATAATGTGCGTATACAGTAGGTAGTGTAAATATTCAAAATTGACGATCGAGACCCAATAACAACGGGTATGAAATAATAAATTCCGCCGCGCATGGAGTTCGGGATTACACCTAAATGATATCACAAGAAAAGCCGGACATACTCGCACCACGGGTATTCTTCGTTCCTCGGATAGGATGCTCTTGGTGAGCGTATTGCATTTTAAAGAAATGACAAATCATTTCTTCAATAAAACGTGTCTGAGCAGTGTCATAATTTTAATTTACAATAATAATAATAGTGGATTAGGTTATATTTAACAAATGTTATTTAAAATAATGTTCGATGCCCGACAATTGTGTGTTTGTCTTTATAAAAATACTATCATCAATAAAAAAATCTATTTTTATGAATTCATAAACCATCAACAATTCTCAAAAAAATAAATAAATAAATAAACATCATTGTAAAAACATAAGCTTCCTCGCTCTGCTCAGTATCTAAAAAACTGCGTCAATAAAAATAAACGACAAATCCGTTATGAAATAGTCAAAATGCGATGACTTTCGATGAAGTCCATCACCCAAGTATGATTTTTAAAATAGTTATCTGAAAAATTTAGCGTTTCTGATTATAGTATCAAGGCTCTCGTCACCACCGCCTCTATTCCTGCAGTCTTTTCAGGCCTCGTCTCCACAGCCGACCATATTATCACTCATACAGTTCCCCTCCTCCGTTCTACCTTTTTATCGCATCGAGCCACCCGAATAATTATCGTCTCTACCCCTCGCCCAACATCCACCTACCACCACCAACTGTCACCAATCATTTCGCCATCAACATTCCCGCGCGCGCGATTATTATACCAAAATATTATACCGATTATCAATATCATCGTTCCGCACGCAGTCGATTATTATCAAAGTAGGTACTTAATCAATGTACTTATTAAAACGTATAATACCTGGAGTATTTTTTTATATGGCTGCGAAACGTGGACCATAAAAAAGAATGAAAAAGATAAGTTAGAAGCGATGGAGATGTGGATTTGGAGAAGAACAATACAAGGATGAGTTGGACAGAGAGGAAAAGGGACGACACCATCTTGCAAGAAATAGTTGAAGAAAGAAACATCATTACAGCTATTATTGAAAGAAAAGTGAAGCTCATCGGACATCTGTTAAGACATAACGATTTTGTCACAAACATCTTGACAATCAAGACCCAGACAATCATTTTTCAACGACATCAAGCAACGAATGGGTTTCACTTCATATCAACACCTAAAGAATACGGCGCGTAATAGAGAGGATTGGTTACTACGACAAGGAGAGGCCTTGCCTTTAGAAACTGATGATGACTTAATCAATGACGTCACACACTTGACACACTGAACGAAAGAAGTTGTATGTAAAATTGGGACTTGTACGCCGATTTTATTCTTACAAATAGGTGTGTGTGTATACGAAATTTCTTACTAAGCATTTTCCTTCACGATGCAATCGTAAATAAACATTTTTGTACCTTCCCTAGACTCTTTTAATATTTTCTCCAATTAGTTCAGTGAACCAGGAATGAATATAATATGTCTTTCTGAACGCGAATATTTACTATACTACTTATCAATAGTTCATTTTATTTCGACGACGTCAAACAAGAGATGTTATAGTGCAATGCAACAATTTTCTATGCGAATTTATTCGTGAACAAAAAAAAAAAAAAAAAAAATGATAATGTAATATTTATATACATTTTTGTAATCGATATAATTTTGAGGTCTTTTTTTTATATTTATTTGAGGTCATAGATGCATTTTTTTATAGGTCATTTTTTTTTTTTTCGCGTTTTTAAGGTCAACGACATGCGCCGAGGCCAGCGCAGATGCATAATAATCCTAAACGCGAATAGTAATATCGCGCGCGACCGCGCGCCCGGGGGAGTCGATATTGTGATAATGATCATCGAGCGACGGGGCGATAAGCGGGGCGGGGCGGGGCGGGGCGGGGGGGAGAGGGGGTGAAAAAAACCCCCAATCGTTCGGGACGCGTCGTCGTCACCACCGCAGCCGCGCGGCGACGGATCCACGTCGTCGTCCGTCGTACTTCGGCGGGTATTCCCCACGGAGTCCTCGCGCACGTGTGTGTTTGCGCGCGTGTATTACGCACACACAATAGGTATATTATATTAATATGTTTGTGTTTGTGTGCGTATATACCGCGGTAACGTCGGCGGCAAGTGGTCGTCCACCACGACGCTCGAGGGTGGCGCGGCGCGCGATATATCCCACGGGAGCACGGGACGACGGTTGGGTGACGCGGGGGGGGGGCGGGGGCGGGGGCGGGAAGGAGAGAGAGCGATAGTGTCCTCGGCGGTTACGACACCCAGAGAGAGAGAGAGAGAGAGAGAGAGAGAGAGAGAGACGTAGAGGAGATTCTGAAGGGGCCTCTAGCGAGATAGAGGCTTAACGAGGGGCCCCGGGGCGCAGATAAGGCGTAGTAAACAATACGCGCGCACGACGGATAACCGATCGACCGGAAGTAAACGCGTGCACCGCACCCCTTCCGCGACGCGATACGGATCGCGGCCGGCCGACGCGCGCTCGCACACGCATCCCCCCCACCCCCCGAAAATATATGACGTAATGTTCGTGTCATCGACATATTGTATATTTACGCTGTGAATGTAAAACTTAAACGAAAGTGTCGAGAGTAACAACTACTGTTCCTACATTTTTCTACAGCGAAGCAATAATTATTATTGAAAAAAAATTGTATTTTCTATTTTTACCAATATAATACGTATTATGGTTTTTATATTGACAAAAAAAAAAAATCCACTTTCATGAAAATGATACGAAATAGAAATTTTAGATTCCGAACGAAGTGAAGGAGCTACCTAAGTGTTTTTACAATAATGTTTATTTTTTATTTTTTTTTTCTGTATACACTTTTTCGTATTGATCTACTCGTCCAAAAGTCTCGATCAGCAAATTTTTTGAAACTGTATTTGCTGCCCTCTAGTTGGTACTCTAGAGAGGTCATTTTTTGAATTTCTCAATTCTTCAATTTTTTTTTTTTTTTTTTATATAACACTACCTAAAATTTAACAGAACAGACACGGGGAAACCATCATTTTTCGATCCACTCTTTATAAAAATTTAAATTTAGATAGACAAAAATATGAGGATCATTGTGGCGCTAGAAAATATTGAAAATGTGAAAAAAAAATTTTCGACATTTTTCTAATACTTTTGAGTATAAAATTGAGTATAGACAAGAAAGCCGGACATACTTCGCACCACGGATGATACTCTTCGCTCTTCGGGTCAGATACTGTGGATGTGTTGTAAATGACGACTATATTCTTATTCTGTATATTATTATTAACTTCCCTCGTTCCGAAACGTCTTATTGAAGAAATGATTTATTGTTCCTTTAAAATTCTACATGCCCACCAAGAGTATCTGACCCGAAGAGCGAATAATATCCGTGGTGTGAAGTATGTCCGACTTTCTTGTCTATACTTTACACCCTCGGCAACCGTCACTGAATACCCTATTTTTAGGTCCCTAAACATGACATAACGTACGACTGAGCGCACCTAAAATAAAACAATGAAACGACCACTGATTCCATAAGGTATAAACTGGTACTATTGAACACAACATTCTGTGCAACGTTGCGCTATGTGAAGGAAGAGCATATACCAGTTGCCCTATGTGAGGGGCATATACCAATTGCCCTCAAAAGTACCTTTTTTTATACAAATTCCCCCCAAACTACCTGGAAAAAAATGTACCAGTTGCCCTCAACATATTTTATATGCATAACAAAGTACCATGTAATATATAGGAGGTAAAATGATATAAAATAATGAAAGCAAAAAAATGCATATTATATGATTAAATAATTTAATGATAGTAATAAGCACACACATACGTCATAATAATTTGTCAATAAATTTATTTAAGTAAAAAATAAAATCTAAAAAATAAATAATATTATATTTTAATAAATATTATAATACCAAAATTAGTGAAATTTTGCATTGTAATGATTTAATGATAATAACAGTGTTTATATTTCCCAATTTGTACATAGCATTTGGTATATTCTTGTGTGTACTACATACTACTTGTTATGTACTTGGCATCTGATATATTTTAGTTGAGGGCAATTATTGGTGTATTCAGTTGAGGGCAACTGGTATATTTAGTTCAGGGCAACTGGTATATTTTATAAATGCTGAAGACATCTGGCTGAGGGCAACTGGTCAACACCCTATGTGAGTGGTGTATCTTCGTATTTAAATTGAAAAGTTCACGTCAAATTTATTATATTCTTAATTTTGTTAATTGGTTAACAATAATAAATTACAGTCGTTATATTTTGATGAATTTGAAGAATGTCTAATGCAATTTGTCTTAATTTATGCGATGAATTTATTTTTTATACATTACCAACGAATATCAAACTGAAACCAAAATGGAAATTAAACAAAATTCTGAAATATACCCGACTGTTTGTTTCAAATGTTTAGTAATCAGCCAACATTATAATTTAATAAAATAATAAGCCATATCCATTTCACTGTTCGTGACTTCCTGAGACGTTATTTTCCAAAATGCAATCCTATAAAGAGGTTAAAATGATATTCTATAATAATTCAATTCAACCCATAAGGGTAAAAAAAAAAATGGGAAACATCATTTTTTTGGTCAAACTATTCCGAAGATAGTAAAAAAGGCTTAAACATTTTATTTAAGAGAATTTTTTTTAAATCAGAATTCTGATCGCTGAAGCTACCATATTTTTTTTTTTTTTTTTTTTTAATTCAACACTTAAAGGGTTAGGCAACCTAAATCCATCATATTATATAAAAGAAACTGATAAAAGAAAGTTGTAGATAACACAAAAAATCTACACACGGGTGAAGTCTAGTTGTTCAGCTAGTTTCTTATGCTAGTAATGATGAATGAAATTCGTCATTTTTCTAGCATTTCGTTAAATTTTCGATTTTTGATTTTGAATGAAGCAAAGAAGCTAGTGGTTTTTTACAATGATGATTATTTATTTTTTAACGAAATAATAATATGATATAAATATAATAAATAAATAATAATACTATTATAATTTTATGATAAAGAATTTTAATAAAATAAATATTATAATGGATAAAAAAAAATTTTTATTTTAATTAATAATAAAATAAAAAAATTAAAATTTGCCAACGACACGTAGTGTTCCCAAGCGGTCACCCATCCAAGTACTAACTACGCCCGACGTTGCTTAACTTCAGTGATCGGACGAGAACTGGTGTATTCAACGTGGTATGGTCGTTGGCGAAAATGATGGTCATATCAAAATTATATAAATTCATTAATTTATTATTCCTGTTATATACAGCAAAGGTGGCCAACAGGTCCGATCGTAAAATCATTTTGAGTCGATCGCGACGCCTCTTAAGTCTTTCATCAAGTTAGAAAAAAAAAAATCTTTTGTTTAACTTATAATTCGAATAACAATTGATTTTATCAATAATAACAATTGAATTACATAATTTGATCGTTCTGAAGTACCTATATAATATGCATGATGTATCTATTTTACCTATGCTTATTTATCGTACATCTATAAAATAAATATTTAATGGTCATTAATTATATATATATAAAGAAAAACCATTGAAATACAATTTGTATTTCAACATACGAAAATATTGTATTTATTAGTAATTTTACATTTAATAATTGATTCATGTAGTATTATACAATATCACTCAATATCATACAGTAATATAAAGTATAATACATAAGTTCTGTGTAACACCATAAATATTTTTATAAATACCTCTTCAAATATTATAATTTTTTATTTTTGGGAGTAAAAGTACTTATGGGGATACTAAGCCCCCCAGCTACCCATCTATTTGCAACTATTTTTATCAACAATTTACAATAATGATTTTATTTTGAAACGGATTGTGGGCAAATTGGGATTTAACCTTATCATAATACTACTATAATTTCAGGAATTTATCTGATTTATCCCTCCCTTATGTCTAACACACTAAACAATTTTGTTAATATAATAAATACTATTATATTATCTAACATAACATTTTTGTGGTCTTTAAACAAGCGCTGACCCATATTATCAACTAAATTTTGTGAAAATTGAAGCATCTTAACCTCTTCATACTTTGTTATTATAATTTTGACATTTTAACATTTTCGTGTACAAAAACATATAATATTCAATTTTTTAATAAAGGCATGATCGTCCACCACAAAAATAATGAGAGAAACTTTTACTTTTCCAAATTCATTGAGACTTGAGAGTGAATGCTGTGTACCAATTAATTGAAAAAAAAAAACTTGGAGAGTATATGGAGTATATGTATATATATATATATATATATATATATATATATATATATATATATATATTTTACTATTATG